>WQNJ02000004.1:0-40000 GCA_016584745.2 Phylloscopus trochilus trochilus | reverse complement strand
GTTTCAGGCGGATAAGGGGAGGCGGGGAGGTTTTATCTCCGGATCCTGCTTGTGCTGGTCCCTTTTCCCAGGGGTGGGATTCCATGTGGATCCTGAGTGGATCTCCTCACTATCCGTGCCTGAGGCTCATCCATCATAATCAGGGAAAGGTTTCAGACGGATAAGGGGAGGCAGGGGAGATTTTATCTCCAGATCCTGCTCCTGCTGGTCCCTTTTGGATCCTGAGTGGATCTCCTCGCTATCCGTGCCTGAGGCTCATCCATCATAATCAAGGAAAGGTTTCAGACGGATAAGGGGAGGCGGGGAGATTTTATCTCCGGATCCTGCTCCTGCTGGTCCCTTTTCCCAGGGGTGGGATTCCACGTGGATCCTGAGTGGATCTCCTCGCTATCCCTTTCCTCACTTCACCCTGAATTTAATGCTTCCCCAGGGGTTTGTGGCTTATCAAAATGATAAACTGGGATCTGGGCTCATCCCAAATATTGGGAACACCGGTTTGGAGGATGCCACCACCCAGGGGGGGGCTCGGGCGGGCTCTGAGCAGGATCCAGAGGCCCCTCAGAGCAAGGAAAACCTCTCAGGTCCTGATATTCCATGGTTATCCATGAAATCCAAAGGTTTCAGATGGACACGGGAGCTGGGGAGATTTTCTCTCCCGATCCTGCTTGTGTTGGTCCCTTTTCCCACAGGAGCATGGGGTGGGCCAGTGGAATTCCCCACGGATCCTGAGAGGCCGCAGCTCCCCGCTTTTCCTTCCCCCACCTTATCCCTGAATTTGATGTTTCCCGAGGGTTTATGGCTCATTGAAATGGTTCTCACTGGGTTTGGGCTCATCCCAAACACCGGGAACAGCGGTTGGGAGGATGCCACCAGCCAGGGGGGATCAGACTGGCTCCAAACGGGATCCAGAGGCACCTGGGAGCAAGGAGAACCTCTCAGGCAGGGAAGGAGCCTCATCCTGCAGGGAATGAGCTCAGGGAAGTTCCCATCCGTGGTTTGAAGCCAACATTAAAATTTTTCCAAAGGATTGGGGGTGAATTTTGTCACCTGGAGGAGCCGGGTTGGATTCTGGGGCTCTCCTGAGCACCAGGGCAGGATCCCACCCATCCCAGCTTCTCCAGGATTGCCTTTCAAACTCCAAAAGGGAAGGACCCGGAAGTTCATCTTTCAAATCCTGATCAGGTGTTGCCCAGATGTGCCAGATGTGACCCTGGGGGCAGAAGGTCCATGTGACAAGGCAAGCTGGAATTTGGGGATGTCCTACCTTGGCCTTGGCTCGGAAGAAGGGGTAGCTGACGTTGCACACCCTTCTGGTGGGGTGCCGGTCGTCGCTGGCGCAGTCGATGTTGATGTCGGTGTCGTCCTGAAACGGGACGCAGAATGTCCGGAATGCCGGGAACGAGCCCTGGGAGCCGGCTCCTCGGGAAACTGGGAACACCCGAGGGGCTCAGAGCGGGCCTTGGCTTTGGAGAAACAATCAACCAACCAATGACCAACCATGGCCAACCAATGACCAACCAATGGCCAACCAACCAATGACCAAGCAACCAATGGCCAACCAATGGCCAACCAACCAATGGCCAACCAATGGCTGAGCAACCAATGACCAACCAACCAATGGCCAACCAACCAATGACCAACCAACCAATGGCCAACCAACCAATGACCAGGCAACCAATGACCAACCAACCAATGGCCAACCAACGGCCAAATAATGACCAACCAATGGCCAACCAACGGCCAAATAATGACCAACCAATGGCCAACCAACAGCCAACCAATGACCAGGCAACCAATAGCCAACCAACCAATGGCCAACCAACGGCCAACCAATGGCCAACCAACCAATGGCCAACCAACCAATGACCAACCAATGACCCACCAACCAATGACCAACCAATGACCAACCAACCAATGACCAACCAACCAATGGCCAACCAATGACCAACCAACCAATGACCAACCAACCAATGGCCAACCAATGACCAACCAACCAATGACCCACCAACCAATGACCAACCAATGACCAACCAACCAATGACCAACCAACCAATGGCCAACCAATGACCAACCAACCAATGACCAACCAACCAATGGCCAACCAATGACCAAGGAACCAATGGCCAACCAACAGCCAACCAACCAATGGCCAAACAATGACCAAGGAACCAATGGCCAACCAACGGCCAACCAATGGCCAACCAACGGCCAACCAATGATCAACCAACCAATGGCCAAACAATGACCAAGCAATGACCAAGCAACCAATGGCCAACCAATCAACAATCAGCCAATGACCAGCCAACCAAAAACCAACCAACCAATGACCAACCAGCCAATGACCAACCAACAACAAGAACCAATGATCAGTCAACCAACCAAGGACCAACCAACCAACGGCCAAAACCCAACAAACAACTGACCAACCAATGGCCAAAACCCAACCAACAACCAACCAACCAACCAACCAACAACCAAAACCCAACCAACAAGCAGGCAAAGGCCAACAAACCAACGAATGAAGGAAGGATACAACCAACAACCAACCACAAACCAAAAACCAACCAGCAACCAACCAACCACCAACCAGAACCCAACCAGAGGACCGTGCAACCAACCAGCTGGTCATCCTGACCTCAGCTGGGAATCCTTCCCGTGCATTCATTGATGCTCCTGGAAAGGGGCACCACCAGGAAGCAGCTTCCACTTTCCTGATTTAAATCCTCTTTGTGAATTTCATTACCAGCAGTGAATGAATTTAATTAAACACATTTAACTGTGTATGAACGAGCCTGATTATTCCTGGCATTCCTGGTTTTCCTGCCATGAGGAGGCTTTGGGAAGCACTGAGAGACAACAGGAGCTGTTTATCCTGCATGGCCACCAGCTAAGCTGGAATTGCCTCAACTCAACACCTACATTCCTGCTGCTGGGACACCTTCCACCTCTCCAGCCAGGCTGGAGAAGCTCCTGCCCATTGCAGAGATTGGGATGGGATGGGATGGGATGGGATGGGAATGGGATGGGATGGGATGGGATGGGATGGGGCGGGATGGGATGGGATGGGATGGGATGGGATGGGATGGGATGGGATGGGATGGGATGGGATGGGACGGGATGGGACGGGGTGGGACGGGGTGGGATGGGGTGGGGATGGGAATGGGATGGGATGGGATGGGGATGCGATGGGGATGGGATGGGATGGGATGGGATGGGATGGGATGGGGAGGTTGGACACCAGTCTTGCTCTATCTCCTCCACAACCCTTCCAGAGGTTGTAGCCTGCTTGTAAGCAGGTGTCCATCCTCACCACGAGAGGATGAGCTATTCCAGCTTTTATCCCACAAGGGACCAGTACGAGCTGCTGCCACTGGAAAAATCCTACCCAGGAGCTGGAATATCCCAGTGCCAGCCATCAATCAGCAACAGCCCGGAGCTTCCTCCCACTCATCTGCTGAAACCACGGAGCTTTTGGGGCCACAGCCACTTTTTGTTTCTGAGACACAGACATCCATCCCCTCTGGATCTTCCTTTATGGGGAGGGACAGCCACAGGGTGCCGTTATCGGTGATTCCCCCACGACCAGCTGCAAATATTCCCTACAACCACTGCTGCCCGGTGCTTTCCGTTCCCCACCATCCCAGGGGATTTTCCCTGCTCCCCTCACTTGGCTCGGAACAAATCTCCCAAAAAAATGCGCTTTTCTCATTTTGTGGGCAGCGAGCCCCACAATTTTCCCTTGGCACGGCTCGGAGAAAAACAAAAGGGGATGGGATCTGCGGGCGGGGATGAAGTCATGGCAGGGGGGTGGTGAGGGAAGGCTCAGCAGCATCAGCACATTCCCAAACCTCGCTGGGAACAGGGGAGGAGTCGCTCCAAGATCACGAGAGGGAGATTTTTGGGACGCTCTGGGATCGTCCAGGGAAAGCCGTGGAGAGGTGGCATCGCCCGGCTCGGCGCTGAGCTGTGGCCACATTCCCACCATCAGCCCCGACTTCCAGGAGTTGTTTCTCAGCTGCAAAAAAAAAACTCCTCCCTGACGGGAACTTGGCTACGGGGCGGGCAGTGTTTTTAAACAACTGCAGGAGCGAAACTGCAGGGAAATAAATTTCCTCTTGTCTTTGACCTCCGCTCAGGCTCTTCAAACTCAAAAAACACTTTTGCGCTTCCAAAATAAAGAGCTGGAAGCGCTTGGAGACGGAGCCCAATAAACAGCTCTGATTTATTGAGGGAGGGAGGGAGACAGATTCGGGCCCTGCTTTGGGATGTGATTCCCTCACATCCAGCCGGGATTAGCACTGCCTCTGGAAGAGCCTGGATCTTCCCCCCCCCCGGGGAGCTCACCTTGAGGATCAAGCTGGCCAGCTGGAGGTTCCTGGAGAAGGAGATGTTAAGGACGGTGCTGTAGGCGTTCTCCCCGCGGTTCTCCAGCGTCGCCTCCACGGCCACCCTCCTGCGGCTGCTCTCGATGATGAAGACGGAGGCGTCGAAGGAGAGGCTGAAGGCCGAGCAGTCGCCCCTGCGCAGCGCCCTCCGGCAGAATTCCCTGCGAGAAAGGGGCGTTCCCGGGGAATTTTACCGGATTCGCGGGTGGAGCACGGAAATCCCCGCTCCCGCTCCGTCCCGCTGTGCTGAAAGAGGAATTATGGATTCCTCCCATCGTCCGTAATTTTGGGATTTTTGGGCAACGCTGTGGCGCTTCCTCGGAGGTGGTTAGGGATGCTCGGGACAGCTGGGATGTCGGGAGAAAAGAGATCCCATGCAGAGGTGGCTCCAAGCCCCATTGTCCCACCTGGCCCACCTTAGACATTCCAGGGATCCAGGGGCAGCCACAGCTTCTCTGGGAATTCCATCCCAGCCCCTCATCATCCTCACAGGGAACAATCCCTTCCCAATATCCCATCCGTCCCTCCTTCTCCTAAAGCCATTCCCTGTGTCCTGTCCCTGCATCCCTTGTCCTCAAGGCTCCCTCCTGGAGCCCCTTCAGGCCCTGCCAGGGGCTCTGAGCTCTCCCTGCATCCTTCTCCTCTCCAGGCTGGACAATTCCAACTTTCCAAAGGTTCTCCAGCCCTCAGAGCATCTTTTTCCTTCTCACTGTTGGAGAACGGAGCATCCAGGTTGGAGAAGTCATTTTTGTGGTTTCAGCTCGTGTCGAGGCAGAGGAGCTAAATCCAAATCCAAATCCAAATCCAAACCCAGATCCAGATCCAGATCCAAATCCAAACCCAGATCTGAATCCAAACCCAGATCCAAACCCAGATCCAAATCCAAATCCAAACCCAGATCCAAATCCAAACCCAGATCCAGATCCAAATCCAAATCCAGATCCAAATCCTACAGATCTGCCCCTGAGGGGCTCTGAGGATTCCCTGGCTCCTTCCTTCCTCCAGGTGAACATTCCCAGCTCTCCCATCCCGGCTCCAGAGGAGCTCCAACCCTTGGAGCAGCTCTGGGGCCTCCTCTGGATCCAGGGATAACCTTTAATAGCTCCTTAACCACGGAGCTGCAGCCCGGGATTTTTTATTTTTTTTTTTTTTCTTTCCATGAGTCAATCCCGTAATTGGTGGGTAACGCCAGCCTCGCGGTTATCCCGTTATTTCCTGATCCCTGTCCCTGGGGCTGCCCGAAAAACCACGGATTCCTTCCAGGCAGGGAGCAGGGAGAGGCTGGGGAGCGCCGGGGAGAACCTCCAAGAACCTCCAAGAACCTCGTGGAGGGCTTGGGATGAGCCTTGGAGCGATGCTGGGTCAGGGTGGGGATCGCCCTGGGGGTTCACACCGGCCCAGGGGTGTCCAAAGGGATTTTGGGAGGTGACACCTGGGAGGTGACACTTTGGGAGGCAGAACTTTGGGAGGTGACACCTGGGAGGTGACACTTTGGGAGGTGACACTTTGGGAAGTAGGATTTTGGGAGGTGACACCTGGGAGGCAGAATTTTGGGAGGCAGAATTTTGGGAGGTGACACTTTGGGAGGCAGAACTTGGGGAGGTGGCACCTGGGAGGCAGAATTTTGGGAGGTGACACCTGGGAGGTGACACTTTGGGAGGTGACACTTTGGGAGGTGACACCTGGGAGTGACACTTTGGGAGTCGGAACTTTGGGAAGTGACATTTTGGGAGGTGGCACCTGGGAGGTGACATTTTGGGAGGCAGAATTTTGGGAGGCAGAATTTTGGGAGGTGACACCTGGGAGGTGACACTTTGGGAGGCAGAATTTTGGGAGGCAGAATTTTGGGAGGCAGAATTTTGGGAGGCAGAAATTTGGGAGGCAGAAATTTGGGAGGTGACACTTTGGGAGGTGACACCTGGGAGGCAGAATTTTGGGAGGTGACACTTTGGGAGGCAGAATTTTGGGAGGCAGAATTTTGGGAGGTGACACCTGGGAGGTGACATTTTGGGAGGGGACAAAAAAAGTGTTTACTTTTTTTTTTTTTTGTCAGATGGGATTAGGAGAAGCAGGTTTAAGTTTAAAGATAAATAAATTTATTTAAAACACACTTGAAGAAGAAGAAAAAAAAGAAACTTTTAAGTTTTTGTGTTTTGTTTTTTTTTTTTTTCTTCCACAAGTGTTTACTCTTTTTTTTGTCAGATATGATTAGAAGCAGGTTTAAATTTAAAGATAAATAAATAGATTTAATTAACACACACTTGAAGAAGAAAAAAAAAAGAAACTTTTAAGATTTTTTTTTTTTTTCTTCCTCAAGTGTTTACTACTTTTTTTTTGTCAGATGGGATTAGGAGAATTAAAAGGTTTAAATTTACAGATAAATAAATAGATTTATTTAACACTTGAAGAAGAAAAAAAAAATGAAACTTTTAAGGTGTTTTGTGGTTTTTTTTTTCCTTCCACAAGTGTTTTCTTTTTGATAAATAATAGATAATAAATAGATAATAATAATAAATAATAATTTAAAAAATAATAAAAATAAAATAAAATAATAAAAATAAAATAAAATAAGAAAAATAAAATAAAATTAAAATAAAATAAATAAAAATAAATTAAAGTAAATTAAAATAAAATAAATATAAAATAAAATAAAATAAAATAAAATAAAAATAAAATAAAATAAAATAAAATAAAATAAAATAAAATAAAATAAATATAAAATAAAATAAATATAAAATAAAATATAGATAATAAAAATAAATAAACAATTTATTGGGGCTGGACTTTGGAGCCACCCCCGGCTCTGGAGGTCACCGACTCACAGGGCACTGGGGACGTCACTTCTGGCGTCCAGCACCAGGTCGGGGACGCAGTGCTCGTCCTCGTTGCAGCCGTTCCAGAAAGGGACCTGAGGGGACAACGAGAGAGCTCGGTGACAATTGTCCCGGAGGGGAATCTGCCCCGGGGCCTGGGGAGGTGGCACCTGGGAGGTGGCACTTTGAGAGGTGGCACCTGGGGAGGTTGAACTTTGGAAGGTGTCACCTGGGAGGTGGCACTTTGGGAGGTGACACCTCAAAGGTGATACTTTGGGAGGTGACACTTTGGGAGTTGGCCCTTTGGGAGGTGGCACCTGGGAGGGAGAACTTTGGGAGGTGGCACCTGGGAGGTGACACCTGGGAGGTGACACTTTAGGAGGTGGCACCTGAGAGGCAGAACTTAGGAAAGTGACACCTGGGAGGTGGCACTTGGGAGGTGGCACTTTGGGATGTGTCACCTGGGAGGTGACACTTTGGGAGGTGACACCTCAGAGTTGATACTTTGGGAGGTGGCACCTGAGAGGCAGAACTTAGGAAAGTGACACCTGGGAGGTGGCCCTTTGGGAGGTGGCACCTGGGAGGTAGAACTTTGGGAGGTGTCACCAGGGAGGTGGCACTTCGGGATTTGGCGCTTTGGGAGGTGGTGCTTTGGGAGGTGACACTTTGGGAGCTGACACCAGGGAGGTGACACTTTGGGAGGTGACACTTTGGGAGGTGACACCAGGGAGGTGGCAGCTGCTACCTACAGAGACCCTGAGCGAGGTGGGCCACCCGTCATCCAGCATGGGGCCGTGCTCAGGATGCTCCAGCTCGTAGTCGATGGAGAAGGTCACCGGCTTCACGTAATCCGCCGTGTCCTGCGGCACAGCGAGAGCGTCGGGGAGGAGCCCAGGGCACCTCGGGGTGTCCCTCAAAGGCCACACATCTGTCCCAGAGCTGGGATGCAACCAAAAAACAGATCCTGTGCTCCAAGGTCCTCCAAAACCCAGATCCTGTGCTCCAAGGTTCCTCCAAAACCCAGATCCCGTGCTCCAAGGTCACTCCAAAACCCAGATCCTGTGCTCCAAGGTTCCTCCAAAACCCAGATCCTCTGCTCCAAGGTTCCTCCAAAACCCAGATCCCGTGCTCCAAGGTCACTCCAAAACCCAGATCCTGTGCTCCAAGGTCCCTCCAAAACCCAGATCCTCTGCTCCGAGGTTCCCCCAAAACCCAGATCCTGCGCTCCAAGGTCCCTCCAAAACCCAGATCCTGTGCTCCAAGGTTGCTCCAAGCCCCATCCAACCTGGCTTTGGACATTCCAGGGATGGAGCGGCCACAGCTCCTCTGGGAATTCCATCCCAGCCAGGAATTCCTTCCCAGTATCCCACCTGACCCAGCCCTCTGGAAGCCCCTGGGAGCTCCTCCCGTGCCTGGCCCCGGGGTGTGGAGGGACGCTCTGAAGGGAGACGTTTTCCAGGCTAAATCACGAGCTCCAGCTCCAGCTCCAGCCACAAATTTCCCAAAAGTTCACGGCAGTTCAGGCCGGGGCTTGGGGCCGGGCCAGTCTGGCAGCTCGGGCCGGCCTGGCTTCCATGAGATTCTGCTCATTCCCGGGGAATGTTTGGGCTTGGCCAGGCTTGTGCATCAGCTGTTCCCTGCCAGCGAGGGATCCACCAGCTCTGCACCCCGGGGTGGGGACACCACCGGGGGCTGGCACGGGGACACTCCATTGCCCATGGGGAAAAAAACCCCAAAAAAAACCCAAAAACAAAAAAACCCAAAAACAAAAAACCCCAAAAATCAGCGTATTCCCAATTCCGGAGCAGGAGAAGCAGCCCGACCCTGGGACCAGGAGGATGAGGAGCACGTGGAAGCTGCAGTGATGTCACCGCCTGGGGACCCCAGCAGCTGCCACGTGCTGGCAGCTCCCTCCCTGACCGCATCCAACCGGCGGGAAGGGATCCAGCGGGACAAAATCCCAGCGGGATGGATCCAGCGGGACAAAATCCCAGCAGGAAGGGATCCAGCAGGACAAAATCCAGTGGGATGGATCCAGCAGGACAAAATCCCAGCAGGAAGGGATCCAGCGGGACAAAATCCAGCGGGAAGGGATCCAGCGGGACAAAATCCAGCGGGAAGGGATCCAGCGGGACAAAATCCCAGCAGGAAGGGATCCGGCGGGACAAAATCCCAGCAGGAAGGGATCCAGCGGGACAAAATCCAGCAGGAAGGGATCCAGCGGGACAAAATCCAGTGGGATGGATCCGGCGGGACAAAATCCCAGCAGGAAGGGATCCAGCGGGACAAAATCCAGTGGGATGGATCCGGCGGGACAAAACCCCAGCGGGATGGGATCCAGCGGGACAAAATCCCAGCAGGATGGATCCGGCGGGACAAAATCCCAGCAGGAAGGGATCCAGCGGGACAAAATCCCAGCAGGAAGGGATCCAGCGGGACAAAATCCCAGTAGGATGGATCCAGCGGGACAAAATCCCAGCAGGAAGGGATCCAGCGGGACAAAATCCAGCGGGAAGGGATCCAGCGGGACAAAATCCCAGCAGGATGGATCCGGCGGGACAAAATCCAGCGGGATGGATCCAGCGGGACAAAATCCCAGCAGGAAGGGATCCAGCGGGACAAAATCCCAGCAGGATGGATCCGGTGGGACAAAATCCAGCGGGACAAAATCCCAGCAGGAAGGGATCCAGCGGGACAAAATCCCAGCAGGATGGATCCGGCGGGACAAAATCCCAGCAGGATGGATCCTGCGGGACAAAATCCCAGCAGGAAGGGATCCAGCGGGACAAAATCCAGTGGGATGGATCCAGCGGGACAAAATCCCAACAGGATGGATCAGGCGGGACAAAATCCCAGCGGGAAGGGATCCAGCAGGACAAAATCCCAGCAGGATGGATCCGGCGGGACAAAATCCCAGCAGGAAGGGATCCAGCGGGACAAAATCCAGTGGGATGGATCCAGCGGGACAAAATCCAGCGGGAAGGGATCCAGCGGGACAAAATCCAGCGGGAAGGGATCCAGCGGGACAAAATCCCAGCAGGAAGGGATCCGGCGGGACAAAATCCCAGCAGGAAGGGATCCAGCGGGACAAAATCCAGCAGGAAGGGATCCAGCGGGACAAAATCCAGTGGGATGGATCCGGCGGGACAAAATCCCAGCAGGAAGGGATCCAGCGGGACAAAATCCAGTGGGATGGATCCGGCGGGACAAAACCCCAGCGGGATGGGATCCAGCGGGACAAAATCCCAGCAGGATGGATCCGGCGGGACAAAATCCCAGCAGGAAGGGATCCAGCGGGACAAAATCCCAGCAGGAAGGGATCCAGCGGGACAAAATCCCAGTAGGATGGATCCAGCGGGACAAAATCCCAGCAGGAAGGGATCCAGCGGGACAAAATCCAGCGGGAAGGGATCCAGCGGGACAAAATCCCAGCAGGATGGATCCGGCGGGACAAAATCCAGCGGGATGGATCCAGCGGGACAAAATCCCAGCAGGAAGGGATCCAGCGGGACAAAATCCCAGCAGGATGGATCCGGTGGGACAAAATCCAGCGGGACAAAATCCCAGCAGGAAGGGATCCAGCGGGACAAAATCCCAGCAGGATGGATCCGGCGGGACAAAATCCCAGCAGGATGGATCCTGCGGGACAAAATCCCAGCAGGAAGGGATCCAGCGGGACAAAATCCAGTGGGATGGATCCAGCGGGACAAAATCCCAACAGGATGGATCAGGCGGGACAAAATCCCAGCGGGAAGGGATCCAGCAGGACAAAATCCCAGCAGGATGGATCCGGCGGGACAAAATCCCAGCAGGAAGGGATCCAGCGGGACAAAATCCAGCGGGATGGATCCAGCGGGACAAAATCCCAGTGGAAAGGGATCCAGTGGGACGAAATCCCAGCAGGATGGATCCGGTGGGACAAAATCCAGCGGGAAGGGATCCAGCAGGACAAAATCCCAGCAGGATGGATCCAGCGGGACAAAATCCAGCGGGAAGGGATCCAGCGGGACAAAATCCCAGCAGGATGGATCCGGCGGGACAAAATCCAGCGGGAAGGGATCCAGCGGGACAAAATCCAGCGGGAAGGGATCCAGCGGGACAAAATCCCAGCAGGATGGATCCGGCAGGACAAAATCCCAGCAGGAAGGGATCCAGCGGGACAAAATCCAGTGGGATGGATCCAGCGGGACAAAATCCCAGCAGGAAGGGATCCAGCGGGACAAAATACAGCGGGAAGGGATCCAGCGGGACAAAATCCCAGCAGGAAGGGATCCAGCGGGACAAAATCCCAGCAGGAAGGGATCCAGCGGGACAAAATCCCAGCAGGAAGGGATCCAGCAGGACAAAATCCAGCGGGATGGATCCAGCAGGACAAAATCCAGCGGGATGGATCCAGCAGGACAAAATCCAGCGGGATGGATCCAGCAGGACAAAATCCCAGCAGGATGGATCCGGCAGGACAAAATCCCAGCAGGATGGATCCGGTGGGACAAAATCCCAGCAGGATGGATCCAGCGGGACAAAATCCCAGCAGGATGGATCCAGCAGGACAAAATCCCAGCAGGATGGATCTGGCGGGACAAAATCCCAGCAGGAAGGGATCCAGCGGGACAAAATCCCAGCAGGATGGATCCAGCGGGACAAAATCCAGCAGGAAGGGATCCAGCGGGACAAAATCCCAGCAGGATGGATCCAGCGGGACAAAATCCCAGCAGGATGGATCCAGCAGGACAAAATCCCAGCAGGAAGGGATCCAGCGGGACAAAATACAGCGGGAAGGGATCCAGCGGGACAAAATCCCAGCAGGAAGGGATCCAGCGGGACAAAATCCCAGCAGGAAGGGATCCAGCTGGACAAAATCCCAGCAGGATGGATCCAGCAGGACAAAATCCCAGCAGGAAGGGATCCAGCGGGACAAAATCCAGCGGGATGGGATCCAGCGGGACAAAATCCAGCGGGGCGAGGCTCATTCCCACCCCGGGAAGCCACCCAGGGATGCGTCCCTGCCCCAGGGCTGGCTGGGGAGAACTTTCACTCACCAGGACGTGGAAGGGGAGGCTGTGGCAGAGCTCCTGCCCGGCGGGCAGCTCCAGCCCCCTGGGCGCCGTCCGGTCCCCGCCCTCGTCCAGGTGTGCCCGGGGCGAGTAGCGGCGCTCGTCGATGGTCGTGTTGTACCTGAGACCTGCGAGGAGCAGCCCAGCCTCAGCTTCCACCCCAAACCCTGGGCAAAGAGCGGCCTCTTCCCTGCCAGGGGGAATCCCAGACAGTTCTGGGGAAAATGAGGGGATTTGGAAAGCGATTATTGCGAGAGGCTGCCTAAAATCCGTGCAGGTGTGGAGTTTTTTACCCCTCAAATGTTCCCGGCTCTGCTGCTGCTGCTCCAGAGGAATTGGGGCACGCCCCTCACCCGGATGGTTTTTGGAGTTATCTGCCCCTCAAATGTTCCCGTGCTGCTCTGGAGGAGCACACCCTTCACCCAGACAATTTTTGGAGTTATCTGCCCCTCAAATATTCCCTGCTCTGGAGCAGTTTGCCCCTCACCTGGATGATTTTTGGAGTTATCTGCCTCTCAAACGTTCCCTGTTCTGGAGGAGTTTGCCCCTCACCTGGATGATTTACTGGGAGATTTTTTTTTTGCTTCCTGCGCTGCTGTTGGTAAGAAACTGGAGATTCTCAACCAAGCTGGGATTCCAGGGAACCACAGAGAAATCTCAGGATGGTTTGGGATGGAAGGGACCTTAAATCCCATCCCATTCCAGCCCCTGCCATGGGCAGGGACTCTTTCCACCATCCCAGGCTGCTCCAAGCCCTGTCCAACCTGGCCTTGGGCACTTCCAGGGATCCAGGGGCAGCCACAGCTGCTCTGGGAATTCCAGCCCAGCCCCTCACCAACCACACGGGGAACAATTCTTTCCCAAAATCCCATCTTCAGCTTACAGCCATTCCCCGTGTCCTGTCCCTCCATCCCTTATCCCAAATCCCTCTCCAGCTCTCCTGGAGCCCCTTCAGGCCCTGCCAGGGGCTCTGAGGTTCCTCTGGATTCCTCTCTTTTCCCGGCTGGACAACTCCAGCTCTCCCAGCCTGGCTCCAGAGCAGAGGGGCTCATCCAGGGGTGGGGCGACTCCTCCATTTGGAAATAAAGCTAAAATCAAAATAAACAAGGAAATCCCGCTCGGATTTTATCCCACAGGGGCAGCAGCAGGGAGAAAAGCTCTGGGTTCGACAGCACAAAACAAAACTCTCGCCCTGGGCAGCGGGAGTTTTTCCTTTGGCTCTGGATCCTGATTTTCCCTGGACAGCGTTTGCTGAGCCGCCGTCGCTTCCCTGCTCCGCTGGCTCCCGGGAATCCGCCCGGAGAGGCTCGGGGTCACGGCACCCTCCCAGGGTTTAGCGGGAGAGCCGGCCAGCTCCTCAGATTCCCTGGGATGTTATGGAAAAGGCACATCTGGCCGGCAGATGTGTCGCGCCGCGGCGGCGGGAGGGAGGGAGGGAGGGAGGCTGAGCCCTGCGGAACGCCGGCCGGGCACGTCCTCTCCTGACCCGCTGGGGCGGCATTCCCGCCACACGGAGCACGGAAAGGCAAATCCCGGGAGAGCCCAGCCCAGGGAACAGGTGAGGGGGCTGAGGTGGGATTTGTCCTTCGGCAGGACCCGGGGACTCGGCCGGGAGAGGGACGAAGGCGAGCGGCGTGGAAGCGGCAGACGGGCGGATGAGCTCCTCCCAGCTCCTGGGCTGGTTTCCATCCCCAAAGTTGGGTTTTCCCAACGGGTCTGGAGAGCTGAGCAGGGCAGGAGCTGGGATTGTGTCCTTACCCACGCTGGCAGCCTGGAAGCGGGCGGAGAGGAAGCGGGCGGTGAAGCAGACCAGGGCCCGCAGGCAGGTGGCCTCCTTCCCGTTGCGCCGGCAGTCCTTGGTGAAGATGTTGATCTTGGGGGGCTCGAAGCGGAGGCTGGCGTTGACCTGGACCACGCTGCGGGACCTGCGGGGTGGGCACGGCTCGTGGGATGGGCTCTGCACCTCCTGGAGAATCCCACGGCTCCAGGTTTGCCTTTTTTCCCACTCCTTTTCCCTCTTTTTTGGTTGGGAAGAAGCGGAGGCCTTCTCCAAGCGGAGCCCGGGGTGACCCATCTTGGCTGGGGGCAGAGAGCTTCAAGGGGCTCATCCAATAGTTAATTAATGTTTGACGATGATGATTATTATTAATCATTAATAAAATATACATTTTAGATACAGATATTTATGATAGATATTCTATTCTCTTCTATTGTATTATATTATGTTATATGCTATGTATGATATATTATGAAATATATATAATATTATATATAACAATACATATAAGATATGATATTATATTATATGTATTATATATTACATATTAATGTAATACATAAAATACATAATATATTATAATATAATATACAATAACATAATATATTATATATAGTCATAATTATATATTATGTAATATAATAACATGACATATAACACATAACACATAATGTAATATCTAATATCTAATATCTTCTATATAATATCTAATATCTTCTATATTGTAATATGTAATACGTAATATGTAATATGTTATCTATTATCTATTATCTATAATCTATTATCTATTATCTATTATCTGTTATCTATATATAAATAAGATCATAAATTATTATATTAAATATTGCTCTAATTAAATCAGACCGGAAGGAGCCCGGGCAAATCCCCACAAACAAACTTCTGGAGAACTACGGATGAAACTCAGTGGAAAAACCAACTCTGGCACCTTCTTAGGGCCTGAGGGCACTGAGATCCCACAGATCCCACAGCTGGGCCGGGGCTGGCTATCCAGGAATGGGATTGTCGGGAGATCCGTTTTTCCTGGAAAAACGTCGGCGCGGCCGGGGGCAGAGGGAACGGGGAGGGGGCACCCAGGGCCCCCTGGCTCACCACAGCACCACGGCGTTCCCCAGCGAGCCCACGGCCAGGTCCACCAGCCCGTCCTCGTTCAGGTCCAGCTGCCCGTGGATGCTGCAGCCGAAGTACATCAGGCCCGGGGCGAGGCCGGCGGCGGCGATCCGCTGGAAGGGAACGGGAATCCAGGGAATCCAGGCTGGATTCCAGCAGGAGCTTCCCTGCCTGCCAAGGGTTTGCCCGGCGGGCTCCGGCTCGCCGCTGGCAATTCCCCGTTCCAAGGGGTTGGACTAGACATGGCTTTTCCAGGGAATGAAAACGATTTCTCTTAGGAGGGCGGCATCCAAGATTTCTACTGGGTTTACCCCTGCGAGTTTCATATTTATCAAAAGCGTAATAAACAAATTTACTTATAATGAATTGATTTATCTGCAGCAATCCCTTGCAATTAACGCTGAACACTGCCTCTGATTCCCAGCCTTTCCCCCCCTGCTATTCCATGGAACAATTGAGGTTGGAAAAGCCACCCAAGACTTTGGAGTGGATAAACCATCCCCTGGCACCGCCAAGGCCACCACCCACGTCCCCAAAGGGCCACACCCACACATCCTAAATCCCAGCAGGGATGGGGGCTCCACCACTGCTCTTCCAACGCTCCAATTCCAACGTTTTGTCTCGGATGCCCCCAAAAGAGGGAATATCCAGGCCCAAATAATTAAAATTTAAACCCCGGGTGTGGATTTTTGCTGCTCCATCAGCTCTTAAAACGGGGAAAAATGACATTTCCTCCCAGGAAGGAGGAGGAAAACCAAAGGCAGGGAAGCCCCACCTGCTTGTACTTCTTCAGGATGGTCTCCTGGAATCCCAGGAAAACGTAAATGGCCCCTTGGTGCTCGTCCTCCAGAGGGGCCCCCACCACCAGGTCGTTGTAGGAGTCCTGGTTGAGGTCGGGGACGGCGGCGATGCAGGAGCCGAAACGGGAATTCTGGTAACTCGGGAGGTCCAGGAGGGCTCCGCTGGGAACGAAGAGGTTCTGCCGAGGGGGGAAAAAAAAAAAAAGAAAAGGAGGGAAAGCAATTCCCAAAGTGTCAGCAGCAGGACTGGAAAGAGGAGAGAGCCTCGGGAAAACGGGACAGCGATGTGGGAGGGATTCTCCAAGGAAGGAGGCGGGAGCGTTCCCAGGGGTGTGGGAATTTGGAGCACGTCCCTGGGGAATGATGAGCCCTGAGCCACCAGCCAGCCCCACTTTTGCTTTGCACCCTACATAAAGAATTCATCACATATTATAATATATAATATATAATATATAATATATAATATATAATATATAATATATAATATAAATATTATAATATATGATATATAATATATAATATATAATATATAATATATATTACATAATATATATTACATAATATATATTACATAATATAATACATAAAATATATTATATGTTATAATATAATGTATAATAACGTAACTATATATATGATATATAGTTATAATTATATAGTAATATAATAACGTGACATATAACACGTAACACATAATATAATATCTAATATCTAATATCTTCTATATAATATGTAATATGTAACATGTAACATGTAACATGTAATATCTAATCTATTATCTATTATCTATATATAATTATGATCATGAATTATTATTTTAAATATTGCTCTAATTAAATCAGACCAGAAGGAGCCTGGGCAAATCCCCACAAACGAACTTCTGAACTATGGGTGAAATAATTATAATTATATAACAATAATAATAATTGACAATAATAATATTCTATATCAATAATAATATTCCACACCAATAATAATAATAATATTCTATATCATTTAAAAATTCTGTAATAAATATAAATTAAATGATAATGAATATTCCACATTAATAAGGAATTCCATAATAAATAGTGGTTGGTCGTTGGGTTGAAAGCAAAAATAATTTTGGTGTCCTTTCATAATTGGACAATTTGTGCTGAAAAGAACCTTGGAGAGAGAGGGACGGAGCCGGAGCCGTTTTCTGCTTTGCTAAGTAGATCTCACAGCCTGTGAGACTGCATTTTTTCTATATTTTCTATATTTTCTATATTTTCTGTATTTTCTATATAAAATACGGAAATACATAAAATACGTTTTATTATAAAATTTAAAAATTAAAAAATCATAAAAAATTATAAAATTATAAAATTAAAAATGGATAAATTATAAAATAATAAAATTATAAAATATTAAAATATTAAAATATTAAAATACAAAATTATAAAATTATAGAATTATAAAATGTTTAAATATTATGAAATTATAAAATTATGAAATTATAAAATTATAAAATTAGAAATGGATACATTACAAAATAATAGAATTATAAAATATTAAAATATTATAAAATTATAAAATATTAAAAATTATAAAATTATAAAAATTATAAAATTATAAAATTATAAAATAAAACACAGAAAACACAGAAATAAAATAAAAAGAGACTCTATTTTCTCTATAGAAAACAGTAAAAATTAACAAACGTCCGAGTCCGACCTCGGAGAATCTCGTTCCCTGGAGCGTTTAATCCCGGCTCTAAGGGAAGAAAGGAAGACGAACCAAACCCCGCCGTCCCACGGCAGCACCCAGGGGTCCCCGCGGTGTCCCCGGGCGCCACTCACCCCCTGCAGGCTGTAGACGTAGACCTTGCCCCTCTCCCTGCCCTCGCTGAAGAACATGGGCGCTCCCACCAGCAGCAGGTCGGTGACGCCGTCGCCGTCCACGTCCAGGGAGCCAATCTCGCTGCCGTAGTAGGAGCCGATCTGAGGGGGGGAGAGACATCCCAGGGCGGGCTGGGAGCGATGACACCATCCCCTGGGAGTGCCACGGGTCAGGGTCTCAAAGGGTGGGAGCCCCACGGGTCAAGGTGTCAAAGGGTGGGAGCCCCATGGGGGACACCTCAAGGTTTCAAAGGGTGGGAGCCCCAAGGGGGACACCTCAATGTCTCAAAGGGTGGGAGCACCACAGGTCAGAGTTTCAAAGGATGGGAGCCCCACAGCTCAAGGTTTCAAAGGGTGGGAGCCCCACGGGTCAAGGTCTCAAAGATGGGAGCCCCACAGGGGACACCTCAAGGTTTCAATGGATGGGAACCCCACAGTTGGGGTTTCAAAGGGTGGGAGCCCCACGGGGGACACCTCAAGGTTTCAAAGGGTGGGAGCCCCACGGGGGACACCTCAAGGTTTCAAAGGGTGGGAGCCCCATGGGGGACACCTCAAGGTTTCAAAGGGTGGGAGCTCCACAGGTCAAGGTTTCAAAGGGTGGGAGCCCCACAGGGGACACCTCAAGGTTTCAAAAAGGGTGGGAGCCCCACAGCTCAAGGTCTCAAAGGGTGGGAGCCCCACGGGTCAGGGTTTCAAAGGATGGGAACCCCACAGGTCAAGGTTTCAAAGGGTGGGAGCCCCATGGGGGACACCTCAAGGTTTCAAAGGGTGGGAGTCCCACAGGTCAAGGCTCAAAGGGTGGGAGCCCCACAGGTCAGGGTTTCAAAGGGTGGGATCTCCACGGGTCAAGGTTTCAAAGGGTGGAGCCCCACGGGTCAAGGTCTCAAAGGGTGGGAGACCCACGGGGGACACCTCAAGGTTTCAAAGGGTGGGAACCTCACAGCTCAAGGTCTCAAAGGGTGGGAGCTCCACAGGTCAAGGTTTCAAAGGGTGGGAGCCCCATGGGTCAGGGTCTCAAAGGGTGGGAGCCCCACGGGTCAGGGTTTCAAAGGGTGGGAGCCCCACAGGTCAAGGTTTCAAAGGGTGGGAGCCCCATGGGTCAGGGTTTCAAAGGGTGGGAGCCCCACGGGTCAGGGTTTCAAAGGGTGGGAGCCCCACAGGTCAAGGTTTCAAAGGTGGGAGCTCCACGGGTCAGGGTTTCAAAGGGTGGGAACCCCATGGGAGACACCTCAAGGTTTCAAAGGGTGGGAGCCCCACAGGTCAAGGTCTCAAAGGGTGGGAGCCCCACAGTTGGGGTTTCAAAGGGTGGGAACCCCACGGGTCAATAACCTCTGAGAAGAAACCAGCCCCTCAGCCCCTTTTTGGAGCATCAGCCTTTCTGAACTCCCGACTCCGCGTCTCATTCATTGCGTCCCACAGCGACATCGAGTCAGCGTAAATTGTGTTTGTTCACAACAAACAAACAAAAAACGGGCGCAGGCGTTCCCGGGCAGGCATTCCCAGGCTGGAATTACCTGCTCGCCCTTGAGGGCCTGGTGGATGGTGAGGCTCCTGTTGCTGTGCATGCTGAAGAGGATGGCCTTGCCGGTGTGGTTGAAGCGCGGCGCTCCCGCCACGTAGATCCGCTGGCGCCGGGTGGAGACGACGGAGGAGACGGTGTAACCTGGGCAGGGAGGGAGGGAGGGATGGACACCACGGAGTTGGGAATTCCCTGGCTGCTCCCGGGATCTGCTGCCCATCAGCGCCCGGCTGCCGGCACAGCTCTGGTCGCTTCCCGGAAAGGGAACCCTAAAAACCTGGATATTCCCTTGATAGTCCCTTAATATTCCTGGATATTCCCTTGATATTCCTGGATATTCCCTTGAAATTCCCTTAATATTCCCAGATATTCCCTTAATATTCCTGGATATTCCCTTGATATTTCCAGATATTCCCTTGATATTCCCTTAATACTCCTGGATATTCCCTTAACATTCCCAGATATTCCCTTAACATTCCCAAATATTCCCTTCATATTCCCAGATATTCCCTTGACATTCCCAGATATTCCCTTGACATTCCCAAATATTCCCTTAACATTCCCAAATATTCCCTTCATATTCCCAGATATTCCCTTAACATTTCCAGATATTCCCTTAACATTCCCAGATATTCCCTTGACATTCCCATTTGGATTTAAATCCCGTCCATGCCCCGCCCCGAGGTCGGAGCCGGGCTCTTCCCAGCCGAGCCCGCGCTCCTGCGCTCCATCCCGGGGGGAATGTCCCCAGCTTCCCGGTTTTGGGAACAAAGCCCCGGATTCCCCCACCTAAGTAGGCTCCGTGGTTCTTCAGCTCCTCGGGGAATTCCTGCAGGTAGGATTCCCGCAGAGGGATCACCTTCCCGCCGCTGGTTTCCTTCAGGACGGCTCCGTTCCAGTCGTAGGCTCCCACCGCTCCCAGCAGGATCCCGTCCTGCGGGAAAACAGGGATGGGATGGGGTGGGATGGGATGGGATGGGATGGGATGGGGTGGGATCCATGGGATGGGATGGGATCCATGGGATGGGGTGGGATGGGGTGGGATGGGATCCATGGGATGGGATGGGATGGGATCCATGGGATGGGATGGGATGGGATCCATGGGATGGGGTGGGATGGGATGGGATGGGATGGGATCCATGGGATGGGATGGGATGGGATCCATGGGATGGGATGGGATCCATGGGATGGGATGGGATGGGATCCATGGGATGGGGTGGGATCCATGGGATGGGGTGGGATGGGGATGGGATGGGATCCATGGGATGGGATGGCCTGGGATCGTCTTCCCAAGTGGAGGCGATCCCACCCCTCCAATCCCACACGGAAACCATTCTTCCAAAAGCACCTGGAGCGCTGGAGGGTTTCAAAAACCCTGGAATGACACTTCCGCCCTATTCCTGTTTTTCCAAGGGGTTTTTTTTTTTCCTCCCCAGGAAGTTCCCCAACATTTTTTCCATGGAAGTCCTGGCACGCCATTCCAGAGAGGCCCCGGCATCGGGAGGATCTGCTCAGATCCCAAGGGATCCTCGGGTCTCCCAACACTTCCCTTTCCCATGGGATTATCCAGCAGCTTTTCCTGATCCTCATGTTAATGACTGAACTCGGTAATTAATGATTCCTCCCAAATCCCAATCCCCCCACCTGGAGCGGGAGGGGGATAAACGGGACAAGGCAGAATTCCCACGTTTCCCTCTCTTACTTCCACAACGTGGGATGAAAATCCAGTCTGGGACATCTCCAGCCCAAAGGAGATCTCGTTCTTGTTGGTTCCTGGAAACAAAACAAAAAAAAAAAGACAAAAAACCCCCCAAAAATAAAACAAAGCAAAACAAAAAACCCCAAAACAAACAAACAAAGAAACCCAACAAAAAACCAAAACAAAACACAAAAAAAACCCCAAAAAACCCCTAAACAAAAACCCCACCAAAAAAAACAACAAAACCCCCCCAAAACCACAAAAAACCCAAAAACAAAAAAACCCCCACAAAAAACAGAAAAACCAAAAAACAAAAGAAAAACAACAAAAAAACCACCAAAAAAAACCCAAAAAACCAAAACAAAAACCCCACAAACAAACAAACAAACAACAAAAACCCCCAAAAAAACACAAAAAACCCAAAACCAAAACCAAACCAAACCAAAACAACAAAAACAAAAACCAAAACCAAACAAAAACAACAAAAAAACCCAAAAAACCCCACAAACAAACAAACAACCCCACAAAAACACAAAAAAACCCCAACTAAAAACAAAAACCACAAAAAACCACAAACCCAACCAAACAAAAAAACCCAACAAAACCAACAACAGCAACCCCACAAACAAACAAACAAACACCCCAAAAAACCCAAAACTCAACCAACCAAACAAAAAACAAAAAAAAACCAAAAAAAGGGAATTTGTGTTCGATGGAGTTTTTTGTTTTTTTTCCCCCTGGAGGGGCTGAGCCCTGCTGGGTTCCCATCCCATTCCAGCCCTTCCATGGACAGGGACACCTTTCCCTGTCCCAGGCTGCTCCAAGCCCCAAGGTCCAACCCTGGGCACTTCCAGGGATCCAGGGGCAGCCACAGCAGCTCTGGGAATTCCATCCCAGCCTCTCCCCATCCTCCCAGCCGGGAATTCCTTCCCAATATCCCACCCCCATCTCCCCTTTCCCACTCTGAAGCCATTCCCTGTGTCCTGTCCCTCCATCCCTTATCCCAAATCCCTCTCCAGCTCTCCTGGAGCCCCTTTGGGCCCTGCAAGGGGCTCTGAGTTCTCCCTGGATCCTTCTCCTCTCCAGGTGAAAATTCCCAGCTCTCCCAGCCTGGCTTCCAGAAATTCCTCTGGAGTCGCTCCAGCAGCTCCAGGTCCCTCTGGCGATCCCGATTTTCCCCCAAATCCCCCAAAATTCCACAACCTCGAGGTCTGGGGGCCCTGCTGGGGGTGCAGCTTCTCCCCCTGCGGAGCTGCGAGATCACCCCCCAAAAAAAACGGGGATTTGGAGGTTTGGGGTTTTTTTTTTTTCCTTCATAATTCCAGTGGGGGGGAATTCCTCATCCAGGGCAATTTCCGCAGGGAAGGAGGGAGAAAACTGGGAAACTCGTGGGGAGTCCTTGAGCTGCTCTGAGCAAAAAAAAAAACAAAAAAACCCCAAAATTCCGGCAAAAAAACCCCCCAAAATTCCAGAGGTCTCCTTCCCAGCGCCAGCCCCTCCGCCTCCTGCTCCAATCGTTCATTCCAGGCAGCGTTTTTTTTCCCCTCGGAGATCCGGATAAATTTAGTTTGGGAGAGGGACAGAGTTGTCACAGGAGCCGAGGTTTTTAAGGCAGAAATATTTCCTGGTGTTCGGTTTCGTGCCAACCAAACCCGAAATCCCGGCGTTATCCCCATCATCTCCCCTGGATGCCTGGCATCCCAGGGTTTTTTTGGGTTTTTTTTTTTTTCCTGTTTGTGAGGCTGGAATTTGATGGATGAGGAAGACACCGAATTCCCCCCATACCACGTCTCCAAGGTTTTCTATAAAAAGGGAAAAAAAAACCCCCCAAGCCGCTGGAATTCCGGTGGCTGGAAGGAGGTGTGTCCTTTGGAAAAGGGACCGGTGCTGCCGGTGTCTGAGGGGGTGCGAGCACTCCAAATAAAGACATTCCCTTAAATCTCAGGACATTCCAAGCGGGGCTCAGAGGTTGTGGAAGCCACGTCCAAATTTAGGGAAAAAAAAAAAATAAATAATGGGATCAGCTTCGCATTCCTGGGGTGGGATGAGCCAGGGAGGAGCATCCCTCACCTTCCAGGCTGAGGATCCTTTCTCCCAGAAAGGAAAAATAAAGACATTTCCTTAAATCTCAGGACATTCCAAGCAGGGCTCAGAGGTTGTGGAAGCCACGTCCAAATTTAGGGAAAAAAAAAAAAATGGGATCAGCCTCACATTCCCAGCCTGGGATGAGCCATTGAGGAGCATCCCTGACCTTCCAGGCTGAAAATCCTTTCTCCCAGAAAGGAAAAATAAAGATATTCTGAAAATATTCTAAAGATAAAGGATAAATCTCAGGATATTCCAAGCAGGGCTCAGACATTGTGGAAACCACGTCCAAATTTAGGGAAAAAAAATGGGATCAGCCTCGCATTCCCAGCCTGGGATGAGCCAGGGAGGAGCATCCCTCACCTTCCAGGCTGAAGATCCTTTCTCCCAGAAAAGAAAAGTAAAGATATTCTAAAGATATTCTGAAGATATTCTAAAGATAAAGGATAAATCTCAGGATATTGGGAGCAGGGCTCAGATGTTGTGGAAGCCACATCCAAATTTGGGGGAAAAAACGGGATCAGCCTCACATTCCCAGCCTGGGATGAACCAGGGAGGAACATCCCTCACCTTCCAGGCTGAGGATCCTTTCTCCCAGAAAGGAAAAATAAAGATATTCTGAAAATATTCTAAAGATATTCTAAAGAAATTCTAAAGATATTCTAAAGATATTCTAAAGATAAAGGATAAATCTCAGGACATTCCAAGAAGGGTTCAGATGCTGTGGAAGCCACGTCCAAATTTAGGGGAAAAAAAATGGGATCAGGCTCACATTCCCAGTTTGGGATGAGCCATTGTGGAGCATCCCTCACCTTCCAGGCTGAAGATCCTTTCTCCCAGAAAGGAAAAAAAAAAGACATTTCTTAAAATCTGAAGGTATTCCAAGCAAGGCTCAGACATGGAAGCCACATCCAAATTTGGGGGAAAACCCGGGATCAGCCTCACATTCCCAGCCTGGGATGAGCCATTGTGGAGCATCCCTCACCTTCCAGGCTGAAGATCCTTTCTCCCAGAAAGGAAAAATAAAGATTTCTGAAGATATTCTGAAGATATTCTAAAGATAAAGGATAAATCTCAGGATATTCCAAGAAGGGCTCAGAGGTGGAAGCCACGTCCAAATTCAGGGAAAAATGGGATCAGCCTCACATTCCCAGCCTGGGATGAACCAGGGAGGAGCATCCCTCACCTTCCAGGCTGAAGATCCTTTCTCCCAGAAAGGAAAAAAAAAGACATTTCCTTAAATCTCAGGACATTCCAAGCAGGGCCCAGATGTTGTGGAAGCCACATCCAAATTCAGGGAAAAACGGGATCAGCCTCACATTCCCAGCCTGGGATGAGCCAGGGAGGAGCATCCCTCACATTCCAGGGAGGAGCATCCCTCACCTTCCAGGCTGAAGATCCTCTCTCCCAGGGCATCCACGATGTCCTTGAGCGCCGCCTCGTCGGTGACGTTGAAGAAGTGTTTGTCGTCGGGGTCGCTGGCGATGAACTTGATCTCCTTCAGGAAGGCCTCGGGGTTGATCCCTCTCCGGTTGTAATAGCCCAGGACCTGGTGGGGAACGAGAGGCAGGAATTCCATGGAACCGGAATTCCCAGGCGGGTTCAGGGTTGGGAGGGATCTTAAAGCTCGTCCCGTTCCGTGGGGCAGGGACAGGACCTCCTGGAATGCTCCAGGAGCAGTGGAGATGGACAGAACCTCCTGGAATGCTCCAGGAGCAGTGGGGATGGACATGAGGAGACCATGAGGACCTCCTGGAATGCTCCAGGAGTAGTGGGAATGGACATGAGGAAACCACGAGGAGCTCTTGGAATGTTCTGGGAGCAGTTGGGTTGGGATGGACAGGACCTCCTGGAATGCTCCAGGAGAAGTGGGGATGGACACAAGGAGACCATCAGGATGTCTTGGAATGCTCCAGGAGCAATGGGGATGGACAGGACCTCTTGGAACGCTCCAGGAGCAATAGGAATGGACATGAGGAAACGACGAGGAGCTCTTGGAATGTTCTGGGAGCAGTCGGGTTGGGATGGACAGGACCTCCTGGAATGACCTGGGAGCAGTGGGGATGGACAGGACCTTCTGGAATGCTCCAGGAGCAGTGGGGATGGGCCATCCTGGTGCTTTGGGATTTCCTGGAGCACACAAGGACCTCCTGGAATGCTCCAGGAGCAGTGGGGATGGACACAAGGAGACCATGAGGACCTTCTGGAATGCTCCAGGAGCAGTGGGGATGGACAGGACCTCTTGGAACACTCCAGGAGCAGTAGGAATGGACATGAGGAAACCACGAGGAGCTCTTGGAATGTTCTGGGAGCAGTCAGGTCAGGAGGGACAGGACCTCCTGGAACACTCCAGGAGCAGTGGGGATGGACAGGACCTCCTGGAATGCTCCAGGAGCAGTGGGGATGGACAGGACCTCCTGGAATGCTCCAGGAGCAGTGGGATGGACAGGACCTCCTGGAATGCTCTGGGAGCAGTGGGGATGGGCCATCCCGGTGCTTTGGGATTTCCTGGAGCACCACCGAGCTCCTCCAGCCCTCCCACCGCCGCCCCGACTCACCGCCACGGCGTATCGGGTGACGTTGTCCCTCTCGCTGTCCTCGATCACCTTCTCCAGGTCTGGGCTGTCGTGGGACTCTCCATCTGTGATGACAATCATTACTCTCTTTGCCCCTTTCCGGCCACCTTTCCGAAACGCTTCCGAGCTGCAAGTGAAGAGACGTCCTGGGCTGCTCAGCGCCGCCGGAAACGCGGGGGCTGCGCCGCCCCGCCCGGCCCGCCCCGGTGAACTTCTGGGGGGGTTTCTTCTTGGTTTGGGGGTTTGTTTTGGTTTGTGTTTGGTTTTGTGGGGTTTGGTGGTTTTTTTGGGTTTTTTTGGGTTTTGGTTTTTTTGGTTGTTTTTTTTTTTGGGGGGGGGTTTATTTTTTTTCTGGTTTGTTTTTGTTTTTTTTTTTTTTGTTGTTTGTTTTTGTGTTTTTTTGGTGGTTTTTTTGGTTGGTTGGTTTGTTTGGTTTTTTTTTTTTTTTTTGGTTTGGTTTGGTTTTTTTGGTTGGTTGGTTGCTCCCGTTAAAGTTCTGGGGTTTGTCTCGTGTGGTTTTTTTTCTTTCTTTTTTTTTTTTTTTTGTTTTGTTTTGTGATTGGTTTTTTTGTTGTTTTTTTTTTGTTTGTTTGTTTGTTTGTTTTGTTTTTTGGTTGGTTGGTTGCTCCCGTTAAAGTTCTGGGGGTTTTTTCTTTTTTTTTTTTTGTTTTGTTTCTGTTTGGTGGTTTGGTTTTGTTTTTTTGTTTTTTTTTTTTTGGGTTTTTGGGGTTTTTTGATCGTTGGTTTTGGTTTTTTTTAATTTTTGGTTTGGTTTGGGTTTTTGGGGTTTTTTTTTTTTGTTTGTTTGTTTTGGGTTTTTTTTGTTTGTTTGGCTTTTTTTTTTTTTTTTTTAATTTTTCTTTTGGTTTGGGTTTTTTTGCTTGCTTTTGTTTTTTTGGTTGGGCCCTTCTCACCACCCCTGGACCCTTCTCACCATCTCTGGACCCTTCTCACCATCCCTGGGCCCTTCTCACCATCCCTGGGCCCTTCTCACCATCCCTGGACCCTTCTCTCTCAGGATCATCTCTACTCCAACAGAACCACCTCTGCCACTCCAGGAGGACTCACTTTTGGACTGCTTCAAACACCCTGACCAACAGGGTGTCAGGCTGTATAATTCCATTTATTTTATTTTATTTTATTTATTTTATTACCTTTTATTTCCCCCCCCCTCTCTTCTCCTCCTATTAAATCCCATCTCTGACTGGGAGTTCCCGCTGGTTTTGCTTCCAAACCAGCACCGGAGGGGGGCAGGATGGGGAGGTTTTCCCAGGAAGAGGGGAGCGGGAAGGGTTTTTTAGGGTTTTTTTTTACCGGGCAAACTCGATGCCGTAGGCGGTCCTGGTCTCGGTGCCGCCGCGCTGCTCGATGTGGCTGGCGGCCGCCACCACCTCCTGCACCGACCTGTAGTCGTTCAGGTGGAACTCGTGGACCACGTCCTCTCCGTACTGCACCACTCCCACCTGGGAAAGGGCGGGAATGTCGCCAAAAAAAAAATCGATGGAGAAGCGCGGCCCCGCCCGCCGCGCGGGAATCAATTCCCCTCTCGGAGTTGCGCCGCTTGTTCCCGGTTTTCCCTCCGTTGGGGTCGTTAATAATTCCCGGTTTTATGGCCCTGGGTGGGGGATCCGGGTGTGCTGTGCCCCTGCTGTCCCAGTTTGGACCCGCGGAGTCTCCGGTTTGGACCAGACTGGGTTATTTGGGAAAATCTGGGATATTCCGGCCCACATCCCTGCCTGAATCAAGCCATGACCACTTGGAGAGCTCCTTCCCGTTGGACCAGACTGGGTTATTTGGGAAAATCCGGGATATTCCTGCTCAAATCCTGGCCCAAATCCCTGCCTGAATCAAGCCGTGATTACTCGGAGAGCTCCTTCCCGTTGGACCAGACTGGGTTATTTGGGAAAATCCGGGATATTCCTGCTCAAATCCCGGCCCAAATCCCTGCCTGAATCAATCCGTGATTACTCAGAGAGCTCCTTCCCGTTGGACCAGACTGGGTTATTTGGGAAAATCCGGGATATTCCGGCCCAAATCCCGGCCCCAATTCCTGCCTGAATCAATCCATGACCACTGGGAGAGCTCCTTCCCATTGGACCAGACTGGGTTATTTGGGAAAATCCGGGATATTCCTGCTCAAATCCTGGCCCAAATCCCTGCCTGAATCAAGCCGTGATCACTCGGAGAGCTCCTTCCCATCGGAGCTCCATAATTCCATAATTCCATAATTAATCCTCCTTGTTCCCATTAGGATGTGGGATCCCCCCCCGTAGCTCTCTTAGGGATATTAACGGGAGCAGGTTCTTATCCCCACGGGATGAGTTAAATAAATCCCAAAATTTTGAGGAATTCCAACATCTGGAGGGAAAAGGGACGTTGGGAACGGCCCTGGGATGACACAAAGGGTTCGGGGCCTCACCTGGATCTGCCCAGGACCGATGTAAAACTTCTTCAGGATGTTTATCAGGAAGTGCTGGACCTCAACCCAGGGATAAATGCTGTTGGATCCATCCAGAACGATGATGATGTCCATGTAGGTCTGGCATCCTGCAGGGAAAAAAAAAAATCCCGGGATTTATTGGAAGTCCTCTTGCAAAGGGGGCAGATTTATATGGTTTCGTTTCCAGCCAGGTGCTTCCTCTTGGGATTTATTTGGAGAGGGGGGAAAAAAAAAAAAAATCGGATTTTGATCATTTGGGAAAGAACTTTGGGCTCCGGCAAGGTGGGGAGAGGCCACAGGAATCTTCTCCGCCGAGAAAAGATGGGATGGCTTCCTAGGAATAACACCCAGCGGCACCGCTTTGGATTTAAATTTGGAATTCGATCCCGCCTAATGTCATTCCAGACTTCAAAGAGGAGCAGGATCCGGCTCCGTTCCTCCCGCAGAGCCGTTCCTGATCCCTGAGTCATTCCCAGCCCTGCCATGGAACACAAGGCAGGCATTTCCTCCCTTCCCATGAAATCCTCGGCTCCCAGGCAGCCAAAAAACCCCGGAGGGGACCCCAGGGCTCGGCTCCGCAGCCGGAGCGGGAAGGATTTAAGGAATTTTTTTTTATTTTTTTTTTTCCAGTGGGGAAAATTGCTCGGGATCATCTCAGCCTCGCCGAGGTTTCACAGAATTCCTTGGAAAAGTCCTGGATGATCCTGGGCTTGAGGGATTGACCAGCTGCTCTTTCAATCCATCCGATTGATGGATGAAGGAATCCATGGATTGGAGTCGCCCATGGATCACTGGGATCCTCCGTGTGCCTCCATCTCCATCCCATCCCGGGAATCAGGGGGAGGAGCAGACCCTGCGTCCCACCAAACAAAAACTTCCCAAAACTCCCTGAAATCCCGATTATCCTTCGCAGCTGGAACGTAACGAGGGAAGCGACACCGGGAATTTGATGATGCCTTCACTGCCTTGATCCCAAAAAATCCCATTTTTCCAAGCCCCTCCCTATGCCCTGGGATCGGAGCTGGGATCAGAGCTGGATTGGAACAGGGATTGGAACCGGGACTGGAGCCGGGACTGGGGATGGCACTGGAACAGGGATTCGAGTTGGGATCAGAGCTGGGATCCGAGCCGGCATTGGAGCCGGGATCGATTGGAGCCGGGATCAGAGCTGGGATTGGAGCCAGGATCGGAGCTGGGACTGGAGCTGGACTGGAACAGGGATTGGAGCCGGGATTGGAGCAGGTACTGGAGCTGGGATTGGAGTCAGGATTGGGGCTGGGACTGGAACAGGGATTCAAGTTGGGATCAGAGCTGGGATCCGAGGTGGGATCGGAGCCGGGATTGGAGCAGGGATCAGAGCTGGATTGGAAGAGGAATTGGAGCTGGGATTGGAGCCGGGATCGGAGCCAGGAGCGGAGCCGGGATCGGAAAAGGGATTGGAGCAGGGACCGGAGCCGGGAGTGGAGCCGGGACCGGAGCTGGGATTGGAGCTGGGCTGGGAGCCGGGATGGGAGCCGGGCTCTGGGCGCTCACTCTGCAGAGCCGGAGCCACGGTCCTGGAGAAGCGGAAGTTGGCGTTGAGGCGGGAGCACATTCCCGTGGTGTAGTAGGAGCTGCCGCACTCGTGGGCCCAGAGGGGGCTGCAGGCCTGGCGGGAGGGAAAGAGCCGGATTTGTCCCAAGGGATCCCTCCTCCGTGGGCGGCTGTAATTCCAGGATTTCATCATTCCAGATTTCCAGACTACCATAATTCAGGAATTCCTTAATTCCGGTATTCTATAATTACGGAATTCCATAATTCCAGATTTCCATAATTGCATAATTCCATAATTTCGGAATTCTATACTTCCAGAATTCCAGAATTCTATAATTTCAGAATTTCGTCATTCCAGATTTCCAGAATTCCATAATTCTGGAATTCTATAATTCCAGAATCCCATAATTCCAGATTTCCATAATTCTGGAATTCTATAATTCCAGAATTTCAGAATTCCATAATTCCAGATTTCCAGAATTCCGGAATTCTATAATTCCAGAATTCCATAACTTCATAATTCCAGAATTCCAGAATTCTATAATTTCAGAATTTCATCATTCCAGATTTCCAGAATTCCATAATTCCGGAATTCTATAATTTCAGAATTTAATAATTCCACAATTCTATAATTTCAGATTTCCGGAATTCCACTATTACAGATTTCTGGAATTCCAGAATTCCAGAATTCTGTAACCGGGCAGGTTATTCCAAGATTTGTCCACCCGGCTGTTGGGCTCTTCCAGGGATGGAGATTCCATAATAAATAAATGAATGAATAAATGGATGAATTGATAGAAGGAATCAAATAATAAATAAATAAATAAATAAATAAATAAATACAATTATAGGTAATAGATCTTTGTAATGCCAGAATATAACATAATAAATATAATATAATATAATATAATATAAATATTTTGTATTATATTACATTACATTACATTATATTTAACTTGTATTATATTATATGGCGCATTCCCAGACTCCGGTGGTGCATTCCCAAGTTCCCGGCCTGCATTCCCACATTCCCAGCCCCCATTCCCGCATTCCCAGCCTGCATTCCTGCATTCCCGGCCCGCATTCCCAGATTCCCGGCCCGCATTCCCGCATTCCCGGCCCACATTCCCGCATTCCTGCCCTGCATTCCCAGACTCCCGGCCCCTATTCCCAGATTCCCGGCCCACATTCCTGCATTCCCAGCCCGCATTCCCACATTCCCGGCCCGAATTCCCAAATTCTCAGCCTGAATTCCCAAGTTCCTGGCCCGCATTCCCAGATTCCCGGCCCGCATTCCCAGATTCCTGGCCCCTATTCCCAGATTCCCGGCCCCTATTCCCACATTCCCGGCCCGCATTCCCGCATTCCTGGCCTGCATTCCCAGATTCCCGGCCCACATTCCTGCATTCCCGGCCCGCATTCCCACATTCCCAGCCCACATTCCCACATTCCCGGCCCACATTCCTGCATTCCCGGCCCACATTCCCGCATTCCCGCTCACCAGCACGCTGCTGTCCCGCGGGTTGGCCGCCAGGCTCAGGCCCAGCCGCATGTTCTCCTTGCGCTCCGAGACGTTGGAGAGCGTCACCCGCCCTGCGGAGAGAGCCCGGCATGGGATCGGCCGCATTCCCGGGAAACCCCGAACGCTCCCCGGAGCCCCCGGAGAAACCGGGGATCGGAGCTTCTGCCGGCATAACTCCAGGGTTTTGGGGTTTTTTTGGAAGGCCAGAAAAAGTTTGGGAAGGTTGGGATTTTTCCCAGACAAATAAGCAAGGAAGGGAAATTTGGGAATGAAAACTCCGGGTTTTGGGGGTTTTTGGATGGCCAGAAAAAATCTGGGAAGATTGGGATTTTTCCCAGAGGAACAAGCGAGGAAGGGGAATTTTTTGGGAATGAGGCTGCTGGCGTAATTCCAGGTTTTGGGGATTTTTTGGAGGGCAAGAAAAAAAGTTTGGAAACATTGGGATTTTTCCCAGAGGAACAAACGAGGAAGGGAAATTTTTTGGGAATAAAATCTCCGGGTTTTGGGGGGTTTTGGAAGGCCAGAAGAAATCTGAGAAAGTTGGGATTTTTCCCAGATGAATGAGCGAGGAAGGGAATTTTTTGGGAATTTTTTGGAGGGTGAGAAAAGGTTTGGAAACATTGGGATTTTTCCCAGAGAAGCAAGCAAGGAAGGGAAATTTTTTGGGAATGAGGCTGCCGGCGTAACTCCGGGTTTTGGGGATTTTTTGGAAGGCCAGAAAAAATCTGGGAAGGTTGTTATTTTTCCCAGATAAACAAGCGAGGAAGGGAATTTTTTTGGGAATGAGGTTGGGAGTTGGAGAGGAGGAAACCCCTCGGAGAGCTCAGCTCCTCATCCCAGATTCCCAGGCCAGGGAATCCCTGTTTTTTCCATGGCACAGCCCAGAAATTTGGGAACAGCCCCCCAGGGCAGCCCTGCCAATCCCGAACGTCCCTGAGCTGATCCAACAGCTGATCCCAAATCCCAATCCAACCGTTCCTCTGGAAAAGGCAGCTCCCCGTGGGGCAGAGCTCCCTCCCCCTTTGGGAAGCAAACCGGGAATCACTCCATCCCATTCCCAGAAGATCCCAAGGACACGGAATAACCCGGGATGGAAGGAATTCCCAGCCCACCCAACGCCGCCTTCCACCACCACCCCAGGCTGCTCCGACCCGGACACTTCCAAGGATCCAGGGGCTTCCCTGGGAATTCCGCCTTCCCGGGGAGGAATTCCTCCAAGGATCCAAGGGCTTCCTTGGGAATTCCATGTTCCCGGGGAGGAATTCCTCCAAGGATCCAGGGGCTTCCCTGGGAATTCCATGTTCCCAGGGAGGAATTCCACCTTCCCAGGGAGGAATTCCACCTTCCCAGGGAGGAATCCCCTTCCCAGGGAGGAATTCCACCTTTCCAGGGAGGAATTCCACCTTCCCAGGGAGGAATTCCTCCCTGGTAAGGCGGAATTCCCAGGGAAGCCCCTGGATCCTTGGAGGAATTCCTCCCTGGGAACATGGAATTCCCAGGGAAGCCCCTGGATCCTTGGAGCAATTCCTCCCCAGTATCCCATTTTTATTTTTTTTTTTGGGATGGGATGATTCCGTGGGGAAGGGGCCGTACCCAGGTTGAGCTTGGTGCAGTTCCCGTGGCCCTCGCTCGGCACCGGGCACTTGTAGACGTCTCCGGTCTTCTGCTGCCCGTTGGATTCGTAGGGAGCTCCCACCACCAGCCTGCGGAAAAGGCGGATCCGTCAGCACCCGCAGGACGGGAATTCCATCCCATCCACCCCGGGAAAAAGGATTCCTCAGGCACGGCTCCGAGGGTTGGGAGCGAAAGGAGCTGAACATTGGGATCTCCAGGGGTGGGGAAGGAATTTTCCCCAGGAAAAATCTGGAGGAAGGAATTCCCTCCAAACATCGAGAGCTGAACATCGGGATCTCCAGGAGTGGGGAGGAATTTTCCCCAGGAAAACCCTGGAGGAGGGAATTCCCTCCAAGCTGGAGATGTTCCAAACATTGGGAGCTGAACATTGGGATCTCCAGGGATGGGAAGGAATTTTCCCCAGGAAAACCCTGGAGGAGGGAATTCCCTCCAAGCTGGAGATGTTCCAAACATCGGGAGCTGAACTTCGGGATCTCCAGGGGTGGGAAGGAATTTTCCCCAGGAAAACCCTGGAGGAGGGAATTCCCTCCAAGCTGGAGATGTTCCAAACATTGGGAGCCAAACATCGGGATCTCCAGGGGTGGGAAGGAATTTTCCCCAGGAAAACCTTGGAAAAAGGAATTCCCTCCAAACATTGGGAGCCAAACATCGGGATCTCCACGGGTGGGAAGGAATTTTCCCCAGGAAAACCCTGGAGGAGGGAATTCCCTCCAAACACTGGGAGCCGAACATCGGGATCTCCAGGGGTGGGAAGGAATTTTCCCCAGGAAAACCCTGGAGGAGGGAATTCTCTGGGATCTCCAGCGGACATCGGGAATTTTCTCCACAATCAGGCAGCTGCTCAATCCCATCCCCCGGCACGGATACCAACTTCCAGCCGGGATATTTTTGGGACACCCAAACAAACACTTCCCCCCCTTTTTTTTTCTTCCACCACAACATTCCAACCCCTGAAGCGGGAAGGAATCCATCCCTTCTTCCCGGGCTATCCCAAAAATCCTCGGCGCCACCAGCTGCCGGCAACTCCCCGCTCCCAAAAAAAAAAATTAAAAAAAAAAAAAATCAAATTTTACTTTTTTTATCTTCCCAAGAATCCTACGGATGCGACCGTCCCAGTCTGGATCTCCCGATAAACAGGAGCTCTTTTGTTCCCAGCAGCTGGAAAAGCCACCGGCCCAGATGTTCCCTGTTAGGGAACCGGGAATTGTCATTCCTGAAAAATGCCGCCGCTCCGGGAGACAAACATCCCCGACCGGAGCGGCTCGCCCGAGGGAAAAAAGCTCCCGAAAAATCCCAAGGATTCTCATGGAAATGCTTCCCGTTGGAGCTCCAGGAAGATTCTTCCCCCAAAATTCCCCCAAAATCTTTCCCCAAAATCCCAAAAATCCCCCAAAAACACACCCCAAGATTCCCGGGTGTGTTCTCCACCAGGAGTTCCCATTCCCATGACAAATTCCAGGGGTTTTTTTTTCTGGTGGGAATTCCGTTCATTATTCCCAAATAAATCCATTCCCAATTCACAACGGGAAAAAATCATCTCCAGCTGGAGCCGTCCTCGACAGCATCCACAGGGAAATCGGGGATTTTTTTCGGGAATTTGGGAATTCGCTCCTTTTCCCGAGGCTCTCCCACAGCCCTCGTCTCCGTGTGGGGGGTGGGGAGGAGGGAAATGCTGGAAGAGCGGGAAGGGGAACGGGAAAAACCTCGAGGATGAGGAGGAACAGAGCTGGAGGCTCCTGGGAAAACCGGGATCTCCCAGTGCCATTCCCAATTCCCGAAGGATTTAGGATCAACGGAATTCCACGAATTTCTGGGCTGGATGCGCTCCCCCCTCCATCCCGCAGGAAATCCTCCAGGAGGCTTTTCCATTAATTAACGGATATCAATTAACACCACCCACGTTAATGAACATTCCCGAGAAACCGTTTGGGAGTGGGATTTGGGGTGGGACCATCCCTTTGGGATTTCTTTGGGGTGGGATTCACAATTTTCTGGGTGTCCATTCCCAACTTTTTCCAGATGCTGATGATTCCCAATTTTCTGGGTGCCAATTCCCAATTTTTTGGGTGCTGATTCCCAGCTTTCCAGGTGCTGACAATTCCCAATTTTTTGGGTGTTGATTCCCAGCTTTCTGGGTACTGATTCCCAATTTTCTGGGTGCCCATTCCCAACTTTCTGGGTGCCCATTCCCAACTTTCTGGGTGCCCATTCCCAATTTTCTGGGTGTTGATTCCCAACTTTCTGGGTGCTGATAATTCCCAACTTTCTGTGCATCAATTCCCAATTTCCTGGGTGCCGATTCCCAATTTTCTGGCCAGGCTGGGAACGGGATGCGCCCACACCTGGGAAAGGCTTCCCAACCAGCAAAACCCGGGAATTCCGGAACCGTTCAGCCGGGAGAGACCTCCGAGCTCATCCCATTCCAAGCCCGGATCCTGAACATTCCCGGCCGAAAAAAAAACCGGGAAAAAGGGAGGAGAAAGTAGGGAAAAAAAACCCCAAAAAAACCCAAAAAAATCCCAGGAATAAAAAGAGGGAAAAAAAAGGAAAACAAATTCCTCTGGCCGGGTGGGAAGCCAGGATTGTGCTGATCTGGAAAAACACTTCCAGGGGTTTCTGTTTTCCGGGCTCCTGCCAGAGGCTCTCTTGGCCGGAATTCTCCGGCGGGGCTCTTGGCTCCGGAACGTTTTCCTTGGGAGCGCAGAGAGAATTCCGGCGGCGTCTGCTCCCGGCTCTCCCTCCTCCCTCCCGGCCCCGGGATACCGGGATCCCGAGCAGCCTGACCGGGGTTTTTTGGGGTTTTGGGGTTTTTTTGGGTTTTGTTTTTCTTTTTTTTTTTTTTAATTTAATTTTCTTCTTTTTTTTTTTTTTTTTGTTTGTTGGTTTGGTTTTTGGGGGGTTTTTTGTGTTTTTTTCTTTTTTTGTTGGTTTTTTTTGGTTTTTTCTTTTTTTGTGTTGGGTTTTTTTGTTTGTTTGGGGTTTTTGATTTTTGTTTGTTTGGGGTTTTTTTGGCTTTTTTGTGATTTTTTTTGTTTGTTTTTTTGGTTTTTTTGTGTTGGTTTTTTTTTTTGGGGGGGGGGGGGAATTCCCCAAAAATTCCCAGGAATTCCCTCTCCTTATCCCAAAATTCCTTCCAGGAATTCCCTCTCCTTATCCCAAAATTCCTTCCAGGTCCAAAATCTCCTCCGGCCTCCCAGGAATTCCCTCTCCTTATCCCAAAATTCCTTCCAGGTCCAAAATCCCCTCCGGCCTCCCAGGAATTCCCTCTCCTTATCCCAAAATTCCTCCCAGGAATTCCCTCTCCTTATCCCAAAATTCCTTCTGGGTCGTTTTGGTCCCATGGGCAGAGGGAATTCCCATTTTTCCTGCTTTTTCCCCAAAAAATCCCCCGATTTGAGCACTGGGAATGCTCAGACCCCGTAATTCCAGGCAATTCCCACAATCCCTTTCCCTGCCTGCTCCTGCCATTCCAGGGAGGTTTTTTTTTTGGGATGAATTCCAGGCACCTGCTGTTCATCTTTTCCATTCCCACTTGGCAGCTCCACGGGAAAAAAAAAAAAAAGATGGAAAAAAGCCTGGAAAGGGAGGTCTGGAAAAGGCCGGAGCGAAAAATGGGATCCCGCAGGGATGAGCTTTTCCAGCCTCAAATATCCAAGTGGAATTTTTCATCCCCCCCCCTCCCCCCTCTTCCCACCTCGGGGTTTAACCACCCGGAATTTTTTCCCCCCTCACGGATTTTTTCCGCTCTCCGGGATGCGCCTCCGTCAGTCTTTGGAAAATTTTGGGAAAAGGGGGGGAAAAAATTCCCGGCTTTCAGGAATACCTGGGAATTCAAACCCCAATATTCCCTCAGAAATATATGGAAAAAAAAAAACCCCGAAAAAACACAAAAAAAAACCCCAAAACCAACCAAAAAAAACCCCAATAAACACGGAATTCTTGGAATCCCTTCCCAAACAAATCCCGGGCAGCCAAAGGCAGCATTAAAAGGCTCAGGCTGAAGGAGAGGAGCCAAAAAATCCGCGGATTCCGCGCTTGGAATTTGGCGCATCCGGGGCCGGGATGCTGGGAGAACGGCGGAGCCGCTGCTCGGCTCCCGCGGATTTTGTGGAATCCTTTGGGACGGGGTTGGGAAACGCTCAGCGGGGAATTGGGGTCTCGGGAGCATCCCCATTCTTCCGTGTCCTGGAATTATTATCCAGCTCCTGGAATTTTTATCCAGCACCTGAATTTTTATCCGGCTCCTGGAATTTTTACCCAGCTCTGGATCCATCCTTGGGATCTCCCTGGGATCAGCCCTGGATTCAGCCCTGGGGTTGATCCCTTGGATCAGCCTTGGGATCAGCTTTGGATTGTCCCTGGATTCATCCCTGGGATCAGCCCCGAGATTTCTCTGGGACCCAGACCTGGATTGATCCCTGAGACTGACCCTGGATCGATCCCCGGGATTGGCTCTGGATCCATCCTTGGGATCCTCCTGGGATCAGCCCTGGAGTCAACCCTGAATCCCTTGGATCAGCCTTGGGATCAGTTTTGGATTGTCCCTGGATTCATCCCTGGGATCAGCCCCGAGATTCCCCTGGGATTGGCTCTGGATTGATCCTTGGGATCCTCCTGGGATCAGCCCTGGATTCAGCCCTGGGGGCTGATCCCTCAGATCAGCGTTGGGATCAGCTTTGGATTGTCCCTGGATTCATCCCTGGGATTCATCCCTGGGATCAGACCTGGATTGATCCCTGGGATTGACCCTAGATCAATCCCTGGGATTGGCTCTGGATCCATCCTTGGGATCCTCCTGGGATCAGCCCTGGGATTGATCCCTGGGATCAGTCCTGGATCCATCCCTGGGATTCATCCTCGGATTGGCTCTGGATCCATCCTTGGGATCCCCCAAGGATCAGCCCTGGGATTGATCCCTGGGATCAGTCCTGGATCCATCCCTGAGATCCCTTTGGGATCAGCCAAACCCGCCACCAAAATCCCAAACCGGAGCCAGCCCCGGGCTCATCCCGCATTCCCGACGGACGTTCCCCATGGATCGCATCTCCAGGCCCTGCCTGCTCTGTGGAAACCCTAAAACCCAAATTCCCGATGGAATTCCATTCCAAGGAATCGTGACCCGGCCAGGACACGCCCTCCACACCCGCCCCTTCCCAAACTCCCAGCATTCCCTAATCCCACCCAAAATTCCTCTTTTTTTTTCTTTTTTTATGGAAAACTTTCCCTTCCTTCAGCCCCTCCGGGAGCACCCTCAGCCCGGCACAGCAATTCCCACCCCGGACCGGGAATTCCGGGGATTCGGGGTGGATTGGGGCGGTTCCCGGCGCAATTCCCGCCGCGATTTCCCGGTTTTCCGGAATGCCCGCTCACCATTTCTTGCCGCCGATGTCGTGCTGCTGCACCGTGTATCCAAAAAAAGATTCCCGGGATCCCGCGATGACCTGGGGGCTCCTGGGTGTCGATGTTGAAGGAATTCCCGAATCCTGGGGAGGGGGGAGGAACAAAAAAAAACAAAATTTGGGGAATTTTTGGGATATTTGAGGTATTTGGGGATATTTGGGGTATTTGGGGAATTTGGGATATTTGGGGAATATTTGGGATATTTGAGGTATTTGGGATATTTGGGATATTTGGGATATTGGGGGAATTTGGGGATATTTGGGGAATATTTGGGATATTTGAGGAATATTTGGGATACTTGAGGTATTTGGGATATTTGCGGTATTTGGGGAATTTGGGATATTTGGGGGGAATTTGGGGATATTTGGGGAATATTTGGGATATTTGAGGTATTTGGGATATTTGCGGTATTTGGGAGTTTGGGATATTTGGGATATTAGGGGGAATTTGGGGATATTTGGGGAATATTTGGGATATTTGAGGTATTTGGGATATTTGCAGTATTTGGGGAATTTGGGATATTTGGGATATTTGGGGGAATATTTGGGATATTTTGGAGAATTCAGGGAATTTGGGGAATTCAGGGAATTTGGGATATTTGGGATATTTGGGGTATTTGGGGATATTTGGGGAATTCAGGGGGATTTGGGGGGAATTCGTATTCCCAGCAAGAAATTCCAAGATCCAGAAGCCTCTTGGATGCAGAGGAGGGGTGGGGGAGGGTGGGGATTGGGCTTTTCCCTCCGGATTTTCCCCGGATTTTGCACATTTCACATCCCGGAGAAACGGAAAGAGCTCCGGAGAGAGGGAAGCCGGGAACGGCCCTGGAATGATGGGAAAGGGAAAGGGGGAAGGGCACGGGGAATGTGAGGAATGTGGGGAATTCGGGGAATGTGGGGAATTCAGGGGATTTGGGGAATGTTTGGGGGATTTGGGGAATTCAAGGAATTTGGGATATTTGGGAATTCAGGGAATTTATTGGGGGAATTCAGGGGGAAGGGGGAAAAGATGGGGAAAAGGGGGAAAAAAAGGGGGAAAAAAGGGGGGGGAAAAAAGGGGGGGGGAAAAAAGGGGGGGGAAAAAGGGGGGGAAAAAAGGGGGGAAAAAAGGGGGGAAAAAAGGGGGGAAAAAGGGGGGAAAAAAGGGGGGAAAGAAAGGGAAGAGCTGGAGATAAAAGGGGGAAAGCTGGGAAAATGGGGGGGAAATGGGGAAAAATTGGAAAAACTGAGAGAAAATGGGGAAAAGGGGGGAAAAAGGGGGAAAAGGGGGGGAAAAGGGGGGGGGAAAAAAGGGGTCAAACTGCCCAGCCTGAATCCTTTGGGATTCCCAGCTGGAAAAGGAAACTCTGGGAATTGCCTGGAAGCTTTCCCCGCGATTCCCAACCCGGGTTCCGCTTCCAGGAAAATTTCCAGGCTGGGTTTTGCTGCCTTTGCTCCGAAGTTTTCTGATTCCCCGGGAAGAAGATCCTGGGTTTGTTTGTTTGGTTTTTTTTTTCTTGGAATGGCAGGAAAATTCAGATTTATTTTATTTTATTTTATTTTATTTTATTTTTTCCCTGAGCTGCCAGAGCTGGGGATGGAATTCCTGGAGAGGGAAGGTTGAGATGAAGAAGGGAAAAGCCTCCAAAGGATTTTTTTTTGGGATAAAAAGCCCGGGAATCTGGGTGGGCTCGGATCGCTGGGAATGCTGACAGCTCCCGCTTTTCATCTCCGAGCCAGAGTTTGGGAAAGGAAAAAAATAAACCAAAAACTCCCAGGATTTATTTTTTTTTTTTT
>WQNJ02000003.1:7787500-7992500 GCA_016584745.2 Phylloscopus trochilus trochilus | reverse complement strand
GTCAAAGACAGTCAAAGACAGTCAAAGACAGTCAAAGACAGTCAAAGACAGTCAAAGACAGTCAAAGACAGTCAAAGACAGTCAAAGACAGTCAAAGACAGTCAAAGACAGTCAAAGACAGTCAAAGACAGTCAAAGACAGTCAAAGACAGTCAAAGACAGTCAAAGACAGTCAAAGACAGTCAAAGACAGTCAAAGACAGTCAAAGACAGTCAAAGACAGTCAAAGACAGTCAAAGACAGTCAAAGACAGTCAAAGACAGTCAAAGACAGTCAAAGACAGTCAAAGACAGTCAAAGACAGTCAAAGACAGTCAAAGACAGTCAAAGACAGTCAAAGACAGTCAAAGACAGTCAAAGACAGTCAAAGACAGTCAAAGACAGTCAAAGACAGTCAAAGACAGTCAAAGACAGTCAAAGACAGTCAAAGACAGTCAAAGACAGTCAAAGAGAAATAGAGAGAACTAGAATGAAAGAGAAATAGAGAGAACTAGAATGAAAGAGAAATAGAGAGAAATAGACTTAGAGTGAAAGGGAAATAAAGAGAAATACAGTTAGACTGAAAGGGAAATAAAGAGAAATACAGTGAAAAGAAATATAGTGAAATAGAGTGATAAACAAATAGACAAAAATAGATTTAGAGTGAAATACACAGGAGACAGAGTGAAACAGACAAACTTACCTGAAACAGAGTGAAATAGACATAAGCTTACAAGGAGAGAGACATAACTAGAAACAGCCAGAAACAGAACCACAGAGTTAGACATAGAGACAGACAGAAATAAAGTAAGAGAGAGAAAAGGAGAGTGAGGAAAAGACTAAGAAGTAAAGTGAGAGGGAAAGCAAGAAAGAGAGTGAATAAAAATAACTCGACACCAAATAAAGACAGCAGCCAATGGGGGCAGGGGAGAGGGGTGTATCTTTATTAAGGTGATTAAGGGATCAATTTTTATTGAATGAAAATTTTCATTTACACATCAGCAATATACATGGAAACAAAGTACACAAATGCAATTGCAAATGCAACCTATATATATACACTGATACAACTCCAACTAACATATAGAGCAATACATGGAAATTCAGCAGTAAATGCAAATACAGAACAATACAAGCCAGATACATATTGACACAACAGAACCATTTTACTACTTCTGGAGTGTTCATTACAACTTGTTTTATTCTTACAAGAAACCCAAAAAACAGCAGCACACACAAAACATAGCAGTCATCCACAACACACACCTCCGTCAGCTAACACACAAACTCACCTTCCCTCTCATCTCAACCACCCTGCTAACCCCCAGCGATCGGCACACATTCACAGCGGTCCTCGGGAACAGGGTTCCCGGGAGCCTGAAAAAAAATCGTCCTGCCTGACGAAAACCCCGGTCCCCGGACGGTCCGCACCCAAACTTTGGCGATGAACGTCGCCTCGCAGACCGGCCGGGACCGAGGAAAAAAAAACCCAGCCGGGGGGAAAAAAAAAAAAACCCCCCCGGCTGGGGATTTTTTATTCTAAGTTTAAAAATTAGTTGAAAAACCTGAAAGGTAAAAGGCATACACACAGGGTTAGCAACAGTCAACGCACACACTTCCTTAAGCTTACACTCAAACCCACCCACACTCGCATCTCAACCGCCGTGCTAACCCCCAGCCATCGGCACGCATTCGCGGCGCTCCTCGGGAACGGGGTTCCCGGGAGCCTCAAAAAAAATCGTCCTGCCTGACGAAAACCCCGGTCCTCAGACGGTCCGCACCCAAACTTTGGCGATGAACATCGCCTCGCAGACCGGCCGGGACCGAGGAAAAAAAAACCCAGCCGGGGGGAAAAAAAAAAAAACCCCCCCGGCTGGGGATTTTTTATTCTAAGTTTAAAAATTAGTTGAAAAACCTGAAAGGTAAAAGGCATACACACAGGGTTAGCAACAGTCAACGCACACACTTCCTTAAGCTTACACTCAAACCCACCCACACTCGCATCTCAACCGCCCGGCTAACCCCCAGCCATCGGCACGCATTCGCGGCGCCCCTCGGGAACGGGGTTCCCGGGAGCCTGAAAAAAAATCGTCCTGCCTGACGAAAACCCCGGTCCCCGGACGGTCCGCACCCAAACTTTGGCGATGAACGTCGCCTCGCAGACCGGCCGGGACCGAGGAAAAAAAAACCCAGCCGGGGGGAAAAAAAAAAAACCCCCCCGGCTGGGGATTTTTTATTCTAAGTTTAAAAATTAGTTGAAAAACCTGAAAGGTAAAAGGCATACACACAGGGTTAGCAACAGTCAACGCACACACTTCCTTAAGCGCTACACTCAAACCCACCCACACTCGCATCTCAACCGCCCTGCTAACCCCCAGCCATCGGCACGCATTCGCGGCGCCCCTCGGGAACGGGGTTCCCGGGAGCCTCAAAAAAAAAGTCCTGCCTGACGAAAACCCCGGTCCCAAGACGGTCCGCACCCAAACTTTGGCGATGAACGTCGCCTCGCGGTCCGGCCGGGACCGAGGAAAAAAAAACCCAGCCGGGGGGAAAAAAAAAAAAACCCCCCGGCTGGGGATTTTTTATTCTAAGTTTAAAAATTAGTTGAAAAACCTGAAAGGCAAAAGACATACACACAGGGTTAGCAACAGTCAACGCACACACTTCCTTAAGCGCTACACTCAAACCCACCCACACTCGCATCTCAACCGCCCTGCTAACCCCCAGCCATCGGCACGCATTCGCGGCGCCCCTCGGGAACGGGGTTCCCGGGAGCCTCAAAAAAAAAGTCCTGCCTGACGAAAACCCCGGTCCCAAGACGGTCCGCACCCAAACTTTGGCGATGAACGTCGCCTCGCAGACCGGCCGGGACCGAGGAAAAAAAAACCCAGCCGGGGGGAAAAAAAAAAAAAAAAACCCCCGGCTGGGGATTTTTTATTCTAAGTTTAAAAATTAGTTGAAAAACCTGAAAGGCAAAAGACATACACACAGGGTTAGCAACAGTCAGCGCACACACACACACACAAACACAAGCAGACACAGGCAGACAGAAACTGTCAGACAGACACAGTCACACTCTTCAGCTTACATGGTAGATTCTGGGACAATAGGTAGCATCAGCAACCAGAGAGAGACTAATCTTCCTCCAGCACCTGCAACACAAGAAGAGGTGATCAGCAAGTGATTATCTGATAGCTAGGCATTATCCACACTCTAGGCCCATCACATTTCTGCCCAAAACTACACAGAAAAGGGAATAACTGTAAAGTTTGACAACTGTTCTAGCTAACTGTGACTACATGCTAAGGCAGCCTAGTGACAGTACAATACAGCCACAGTACACTACAAGGCAGCATAGTGACAGTACAATACAAGGCAGCATACTGAAAGTACAATACAGTCACAGTACAAGGCAGCATCGTGAAAGTACAATACAGTCACAGTACAAGACAGCATACTGACAATACAATACAGTCACAGTACAATACAAGGCAGCATACTGACAGTACAACACAGTCACATTACAAGGCAGTACAGTCACAGTACAATACAAGGCGGCATAGTCACAGTACAATACTGTCACAGTACAACACAAGGCAGTACAGTCACAGTACAATACAAGGCGGCATAGTCACAGTACAATACTGTCACAGTACAACACAAGGCAGTACAGTCACAGTACAATACAAGGCGGCATAGTCACAGTACAGTCACAGTACAACACAAGGCAGTACAGTCACAGTACAATACAAGGCGGCATAGTCACAGTACAATACTGTCACAGTACAACACAAGGCAGTACAGTCACAGTACAATACAAGGCGGCATAGTCACAGTACAGTCACAGTACAACACAAGGCAGTACAGTCACAGTACAATACAAGGCGGCATAGTCACAGTACAGTCACAGTACAACACAAGGCAGTACAGTCACAGTACAATACAAGGCGGCATAGTCACAGTACAGTCACAGTACAACACAAGGCAGTACAGTCACAGTACAATACAGTCACAGTACAATACAAGGCAGTACAGTCACAGTACAATACAAGGCGGCATAGTCACAGTACAGTCACAGTACAATACAAGGCGGCACAGGCACCCACAATGTAAGGCGGCACAGGCACAGTACAATACAGTCACAATACAATGTAAGGCGGCACAGGCACCCACAATGTAAGGCAGCACAGGCACAGTACAATACAGTCACAGTACAATACAAGGCGGCACAGGCACCCACAATGTAAGGCGGCACAGGCACAGTACAATACAGTCACAATACAATGTAAGGCGGCACAGGCACCCACAATGTAAGGCGGCACAGGCACAGTACAATACAGTCACAATACAATGTAAGGCGGCACAGGCACCCACAATGTAAGGCGGCACAGGCACCCACAATGTAAGGCGGCACAGGCACCCACAATGTAAGGCGGCACAGGCACCCACAATGTAAGGCGGCACAGGCACAGTACAATACAGTCACAACACAATGTAAGGCGGCACAGGCACCCACAATGTAAGGCGGCACAGGCACAGTACAATACAGTCACAACACAATGTAAGGCGGCACAGGCACCCACAATGTAAGGCGGCACAGGCACAGTACAACACAGGCACAGTACAATACAGTCAGAGTACACACAGTGGCAGAGGCACAATAAAATAGAAGGTGGCAGAGGCACAATAAAATACAGTCAGAAGAAAATATAAGGCAGCATAGTCACAATACCAGCCAAGACAGATACAATGCAAGTGAGAACTTGAGATAACTCTCTGGAATATTAATTCTCCAGACCTAGACGCCTTCAGAAGACAAAACCTTCTGAAATACTGCAGTCATGCGAGGAGAACATAATCCTCTCCCTATGCAAGACCAAGAGAACAGCACATGAAAAGAATGCCCTACAAAAGGTGAAAAGGAAAAAGGATGAGAACCCCTTGTGTCCATGTGCTAGCCTCAAAAAGTAAAAATGTAAAGATGCCAGAACACAGATGTTCCGGCAAAGGACGTGACTAGCGGGCCAGAATGATGCCGACAAAGCATCGAGATGTAATGAAGTCCTACGACACAGAAGACAAGGGACACAAACTACATAACGGACACAAGTTCAAACTCCCTGGCAGCTCCACCTTATCGACCCAAGATTCCTAGCACAAGATGAGCCAGAGGCTGATGATGCCAAAGGAAACAAAGCTCTAAGGCAAAAGCATGATGATTAAACAGAACTCCTTACAAGAAATTAGTGCCAAAGCTGTTAGGAGGATGCTCGAGAAGCTGGACAGCCTGAGAGAAAGAAGCGATGACTGCGGAGTGACTGTGGCGATACCTCTGCACCCAAAGGCGGCCTCCTCGGGCGAAAACATCCACTATGACGGTCGAGACTCGAAGATGACTGACGACGCAAACCGTGCTAGGACGCGCAGATGACTCGGAACCGCCCTGCCGGGCAAAGGCTCTGGTGAGGCTGAAATAAAACCCTCTCCCTTCGCTTCCAAGGGGCCCATCCCACTAAGGCCCTCTCCTCTAAGCTAACTTTAAATTGCCTCCTGTGATTGCAAAGCTTTTTCCCCTTCTCCCAACCACCAGCCCCAGAACTTATCTTTTTGAAGATGAGCGGACAAAATCCATCTGCGATGCAAAACAACACGTTGGCACCGTGGATGTTGAGATAGCTGTGACTGCTTCGGTGTTGCCATATCCAAACCAGCTCTACACCTCATCAGGGTACCTAAGACAACAAAACAGAATATGTGACAATTGCCCTACAAAAGAATAATCCCTAGGGCTCCTCTAAACCACGACCTCAGCTCACCTCAAATCGTCATGTGACTCCAGAGATGACCCAGAGGGTACCTGCAAAATGAAAAGGTACAGTCTTAGCAAACTGCTGCACACTGCTCGCTTGAGTCACCCCACCTAGACACCAACTCACCTGCTAGCCACTACTCTTTGGCACGCCTGGGACAGCACCTGCAAGGAAAGAAAGCAAAAAAGCATGCTCAGTGACTGTGCAAACACAACCTCCCCAGTCAGACGGGACGGAATCACACATATATCTTAAGCTTACACCCACCTGGCCACTGGCATCCGGGCCCAGGACATCTTCCAAGTGGACCGCCTAAAATAAAAACACAACAGTGGATGCTTAGAGTTGCATCAGAAATTAAAACTTGAGCCATAACAAACGCTTCTCTGCATTGGTCACTGCTCACCTTCACCAGTTCACCTTGACTGCTGATATCCCGCCATACCACCTAAAAATAAAGACAAAGAACAATGCTGTAACACATCACCATTTACACTTTCCCTGCAAAGACAAATGGGGACTGACTTCAGCTCTACACGCACCTGGTTACAGGCATCCGGGCCCGGGACATCTTCAAACTGGACCGCCTAAAATAAAAACACAACAGTGGATGCTTAGAGTTGCATCAGAAATTGAAACCACAGTAATAACAGCCGCTTCTCCGCAGTGGTCACTGCTCACCTTCACCAGTTCACCTTGACTGCTGATATCCCGCCATACCACCTAAAAATAAAGACAAAGAACAATGCTGTAACATATCACCATTTACACTTTCCCTGCAAAGACAAATGGGGACTGACTTAAGCTAACACCCACCTGGTTACAGGCATCCGGGCCCGGGACATCTTGCAAGTGGACCGCCTAAAATAAAAACACAACAGTGGATGCTTAGAGTTGCATCAGAAATGGAAACCTGAGCCATAACAACCACTTCTCTGCACTGCTCACTGCTCACCTTCACCAGTTCACCTTGACTGCTGATATCCCGCCATACCACCTAAAAATAAAGACAAAGAACAATGCTGTAACATAGTCACCATTTACACTTTCCCTGCAAAGACAAATGGGGACTGACTTAAGCTAACACCCACCTGGTTACAGGCATCCAAGCCCGGGGCATCTTGCAAGTGGATCGCCTAAAATAAAAACACAACAGTGGATGCTTAGAGTTGCACCAGAAATTGAAACCTCAGCAATAACAGCCGCTTCTCTGCACTGGTCACTGCTCACCTTGCCCACTTTGCCTTGAGTGCCGATACCCCAGGTCACATCCTAAAAATAAAGACAAAGAACAGTGCTGTAACAGAGCCACCATTCACACTTCCCCTGCAAAGAAACACAGGGACTGACCTTCTTGAGGAAAAGTCCTCCACCAGTATGGGGTGCTCTGCCACGGATTGAATCCATCTACATCTGAAAGAAAGTTAAGATGAAAGTCAAAGTGCTGCAGGATAACTGGATGGCTCCAGACATCTTGGGTCAATCTACAGATACTACTTAAAGTCCAGCTACACCCCGCATTGTAAATTTCAAGTCCCCAGCACTTGCTCTACGACACCTACACCCAACTACAGAGCAGGGCAGAGCAGCTCCGGGACAAATACACACCGACACCCGTGACACGGGAGACGACAAACAAGGGAACAAAACAGGGACAGAAAATTCTCGGCGAGAAGAATGACCGCAAAGAAGACCGAGAACTCTGAATGAGATGTCCGAGGCGAGAGCCCTGGTGGGCTAACCAGGCTCAGAGAACCCTGCAGGAAGAAGATGTTAGCAGGATGACTTATTCCAAGCACTTCAAAGATGGATGCCCGAGAGTCCTGCGGTTAAAAGCCTCTACCTATCTTTGCCTTCTAACAAGCCCTAATCCGCCGGAATGGATCATTGCGGAGAGCAGCTGTCGATACAGCTCGGAACAAGACCTGAAAAGACATTGCACCGGATGCTTCTAAAGAGAGATGCAATTTTGATGCCTGTCTGGGCTCCCAAATGAAAGGTTCAATGTGATCGGCGCCAGGCCGAGGAACACAGAGATTAGAGATGCTAAGAATGACTCCGGCGTTTCCTATTCGCCCCTTGAAGAGCTAAGGCAAAAGACAAGGAAGACCAGGTGCCCAAAAGACAGTGCGCAACAGATGGGACACGTGAAATGCCCTGGGACTGCTCTGCCCTGCATACCTCAGCATGGTGATGAAAAACAACACTTTCCCTTTATGCACCTAAGGGGCCATTTCTTGGACATGCCTGTCTCCAAAGCTGACTCAAAAATCCCTCCCGGTGACCCCTGACTAACCACCCCGGTTTCAAATCTTCTGTGAGCCATAGCCCCCCACTTATCTTTTGGACTGGGGATGCGAATCCACGTTGGGTGCGAAAGAAAGCCGCCTCGCCCTCGGGGAGGTTCCTGCTGTCACTGGGCTGTAGTCTCTTAGTCAGCTACAATTACAAAAACCTAATATGAATGTGCAATCTCAGCAGCATGTCGGCCAAAATGCAACAACTCTGCTACTCACCATTTCTTAAGAAGGCCCTGGTCCTGGGCCCACACGCTTTGGCCGTGCTCAGAGGCCGATGTCATTGTCGTAGGGTATACCTGTGTTAAAAGGAGACGAGGGGATGCAGCAATGCTGAAACTTGAGTGGACCCTCCCTTCCTCCTCCCTGACTCACCGCAACTCTTCAGCTGTTACCAAAGTCTACCCAAAGGGCACCTTCAAGTGGGAAAAATCAAGGCTTCATCACAGAGTCCTGTATTACTTCCAGAGGGCTCACAAGAGAAGCGAACTGGGTCCGTTGGGTGATTGGGGAGGGAGTCTCGATGCAAAGTGAGCGAACCACCTAAAACACACAAATGACAATGGATGCTTTGAGTTAGACCGGAATGTGGCATCCGAGCAATAACAACTGCTTCTGCCCACTAGTCACTTCTCACCTTACCCACTTGATCTTGACTGCTGAAAATGCACCATTACTTCCTAAAAAGAAGGATAAAGAACAATGCTGTAACATATCACCATTTACACTTTCCCTGCAAAGACAAATGGGGACTGACTTAAGCTAACACCCACCTGGTTACAGGCATCCGGGCCCGGGACATCTTGCAAGTGGACCGCCTAAAATAAAAACACAACAGTGGATGCTTAGAGTTGCATCAGAAATTGAAACCTGAGCCATAACAACCACTTCTCTGCACTGCTCACTGCTCACCTTCACCAGTTCACCTTGACTGCTGATATCCCGCCATACCACCTAAAAATAAAGACAAAGAACAATGCTGTAACATAGTCACCATTTACACTTTCCCTGCAAAGACAAATGGGGACTGACTTAAGCTAACACCCACCTGGTTACAGGCCTCCGGGCCCGGGACATCTTGCAAGTGGTTCGCCTAAAATAAAAACACAACAGTGGATTCTTAGAGCTGCACCAGAAATTGAAACCTCAGCAATAACAGCCGCTTCTCTGCACTGGTCACTGCTCACCTTGCCCACTTCGCCTTGAGTGCCGATACCCCAGGTCACATCCTAAAAATAAAGACAAAGAACAGTGCTGTAACACAGCCACCATTTACACTTCCCCTGCAATGAAACACAGGGACTGACCTTCTTGAGGGAAAGTCCTCCACCAGTATGGGGTGCTCTGCCACGGATTGAATCCATCTACATCTGAAAGGAAGTTAAGATGAAAGTCAAAGTGCTGCAGGATAACTGGATGGCTCCAGACATCTTGGGTCAATCTACAGATACTACTTAAAGTCCAGCTACACCCCGCATTGTAAATTTCAAGTCCCCAGCACTTGCTCTACGACACCTACACCCAACTACGGAGAAGGGCAGAGCAGCTCCGGGACAAATACACACCCACACCCGTGACACGGGAGACCACAAACATGGGAACAAAACAGAGACAGAAAACTCTTGACGAGAAGAATGACCGCAAAGAAGACGGAGAACTCTGAATGAGATGTCCAAGGCGAGAGCCATGGCGGGCTAACCAGGCTCAGAGAACCCTGCAGGAAGAAGATGTTAGCAGGATGACTTATTCCAAGCACTGCAAAGATGGATGCCCGAGAGTCCTGCGGTTAAAAGCCTCTACCTATCTTTGCCTTCTGACAAATCCTAATCCACCAGAATGGATTGTTGCAGAGCACAGCTGTCAATACAGCTCAGAACAAGACCTGAAAAGACATTGCACCGGATGCTTCTAAAGAGAGATGCAATTTTGATGCCTGTCTGGGCTCCCAAATGAAAGGTTCAATGTGATCGGCGCCAGGCCGAGGAACACAGAGATTAGAGATGCTAAGAATGACTCCGGCGTTTCCTATTCACCCCTTGAAGGGCTAAGGCAAAAGACAAGGAAGACCAGGTGCCCAAAAGACAGTGCGCAACAGATGGGACACGTGAAATGCCCTGGGACTGCTCTGCCCTGCCCATCTCAGCATTGTGATTAAAAATAACACTTTCCCTTTATGCACCTAAGGGTCCATTTCTTGGACATGCCTGTCTCCAAAGCTGACTCAAAAATCCCTCCCGGTGACCCCTGACTAACCACCCCGGTTTCAAATCTTCTGTGAGCCATAGCCCCCCACTTATCTCTTGGACTGGGGATGCAAATCCACTTCGGGTGCGAAAGAAAGCCGCCTCGCCCTCGGGGAGGTTCCTGCTGTCACTGGGCTGTAGTCTCTTAGTCAGCTACCATTAAAAAAAACTAATATGAATGTGCAATCTCAGCAGCATGTCGGCCAAAATGCAACAACTCTGCTACTCACCATTTCTTAAGAAGGCCCGGGTCCTCGGCCCGCACGCTTCGGCCGTGCGAGGAGGCCGATGTCATCGTCGTAGGGTACACCTGCGTTAAAAGGAGACGAGGGGATGTGGCATTGCTGAAACTGGAGTGGACCCTCCCTTCCTCCTCCCTGCCTCCCTGACTCACCGCAACTCTTCGGCCGTTACCAAAGTCCACCCAAAGGGCACCTTCAAGTGGGAAAGATCAAGGCTTCATCACAGAGTCCTGTATTACTTCCAGTGGGCTCACGAGAGAAGCGAACTGGGTCCGTTGGGTGGTCGGTGAAGGAGTCTCGGTGCAAAGTGAGCAAACCACCTAAAATGCACAAATGACAATGGATGCTTTGAGTTAGACCGGAATGTGGCATCCGAGCAACAACAACTGCTTCTGCCCACTAGTCACTTCTCACCTTACCCACTTGATCTTGACTGCTGATATGCGGCATCACTTCCTAAAAAGAAGGATAAAGAACAATGCTGTGACATAGCCACCATTTACATCTGCCCTGAAAAGCCAAGCAATGACAGACCTTCCCAGAAAGAAGGGGCAAAACAAAATGGAAAGGTGTGTACCGATGTAGGGTCCAAAAGCGTCGTGTCGCCAAAGTAGTTTCTGTCCGAAACCCCTAGAATGTTACCTCCTGCTGCGACGGTCTCGGTCGTACGGGACCGGCACTTTAAATGCTGCTGGCCACCTGTAAAACACAAAATAACAAAGGCCGCTTAGAGTTTCATCACTTACGCAAGAATGCCTGTAGCATCCGGTTCTATGCCAGAATTGACACTCCTCTCGATCGCCCGTACGCATCTGGTCACGGTGCCCCGGTGCTGCTAGCCGACCGTGTCGCGCTCTTTGCATCTTCAAAATTAGATGAAAATATGACTGACGATGTAAACGTAGAGAAGAAAGTCAGGCCGTAGCTCAGGCTTTCGGCGCCGACTCGTCTCGTCGCCGTGCTCCTCCGGTCTCCAGTGTTTGTACTGGGTTAGTATGTTACTATCCCTCTGCAAAAGAATTCTTCGTTAAAGTCACTCAGACACATAGGGAAAGCTTAAGCTTCTCAAAGTTCCCATTTCTCAACGCAAACTGTCTAGGATCTGACAACAGCATGCATTAAGACAAAGAGCTACAAAACTGTGAGACGCCGCTATACTGTTCCCTCTGTCTCTGCCCAACTCTGCACGGACCGGCCACACTCGCTGTGTCTGAGGTGGGGCTCGGGTGGCTAAAATGTTAGCCGTAAAGTTGTCTGCCTAGCCCACCTACCCTCTTATCTATTCCACAGGGCAGAGCAGTTCCAGGCTAAACACAACACATTACAAACAGCGTGACACAAGGACAACAAACAAAGATCCCAGCAAAAATACCAATTAGAATAATAGCAAGGACCGAGATGATGCCAAAAGAGATGACCGACGGTACGCCGATGGCAGACGGAGAGGGCTCTAATGAGCAGAAGAAAAGACCGTAACACAGTGACCTGTTAAAGAAACTGTCAGTCACGAGGATCAAGATAGCTATGAGATAATAGTACGTTCGGAATGCTCCCCGTAACCGTACAGCCTTACGAGCCCCGGGATGCTACAACTCACGGCCGGAAAGGAGGATGGTACGGCCGGGAATGAGGCCTCAAAAGACGTCCGATTTGATGCTTCTAAGATATGACTCGGAGATGCGGCGTAGCCCGTAAAAGAACGGACGGTATCGGCATTGTGCCGAGAAGCACGAACGTTCGAGAATCTAGAGATGATGGCTGACGCTCGTGATAAGGTCCTCGAGGGGAAAAGACAGCGATATCTGATCTGAGGGATCCCAAAGACAGACTAGACAACATGGCACACGACACAACATGACACACGCTGGAACTGTTCTGCACTGCACAACTTAAAGCTACAATCAAAAGTAGAGCTGCTCCTTTTATCTGTCCTAAGGAGCTCCTTAGAAAACATCCTTTTCCTCTCTGCTAGTTGTTAAACCTGTCCCAGGAATTCCCAACCCGGTACCGTACTAACATCCCGCCTCCGGGCCGTGGCCCCTGACTTATCTTTTGGGTGACTCGGAAGGCCCCCTGATCACCGGTTCGGCTCTTTGTCACCTACAGTCAAGAAAATTAAAACCAAAGTATGAGTTTAGCGTTACGTGAGCCAAATCCCAGTGAGTCAGCTACTCACCCTATCCTTAGTGTGTCTGGGTCTTTGACTCGCTGGTTTCATAGTGAGTCTAAGGCTATAGCTGTTACTGTGATTGGCACCACAGTTAGCGAGAGACAAAGCCACACAGCCTTTCTGTGATTGCGGTGGATGCGCTTGTGTGCCCTAAGACATGTAAATACATCCCCTGGGCTTCTGAAAACTCTTATGGAGGCCCTCAAATGGACTCTGCTTCTCACCGTGCTACCTCCTAAACCCCACCACAGTAATTCCTACCTGGGTCACCCACCCTCTCTAGGTCACAGTCCCCAACTTCCTTACCAGAAGCCGCAATCTCAAAGATCAACTCAACTCAAGGAAGATCCCTTTTGTAACATGCCGAATCTGCTGAAAAAATCTGAAGTATCGCTCTCGACACGACCTAGAATCTCAGGAAGCGGTGCTTCTCCTAAAAACAACAAGAACAATACCAGAAGTTTTAAAAGCAATGGACCATCCCTGAACACACAACCCAAAATCATAAACTTAAATACTCCCTGGATTCAATGCAGCTTTCTTCAGTGTCTTCAAAGCCTCCGTTGCTTTAGATGCCCAAAAGCACCTGCTGAAAACAAGCTAAGCTGAAAAACCATCTTCACCGAATGGAGAAGAGAGCTCTTAACCCAGCTGATTCCCAGGAGGGAATGAAGCCCCTTAGCAAAGGCTGGGGTTAATATACCCCTGTTTGGGCCCGCCTCTCATTCCCACGAGTCCCTGGGAAAAGGGAGGAGACAAATCCCACTGGGTATAAAAGCCCTCAGAGGAGCTGTAGCTGTTTGGCTCCTATGACTTAAATTCCAGGTAGGTATGGGGCTCCGTTTAGAAGCAAACTTTTCCAGGAAAAGGTAATGCCCTTTTTTTTTCTATAACTACTTTGAGCAAAAAGGCAGTAAACGAGTGAGATATGGAACTTTGTGCTTTGGCAGCATAGCGAGATAAGTTGGATAATTTGTTGTGAACTTGGGAAATTTTGCCTAAGTGATTACTAAGTAGCGCTCCATGTGTGACTAAAGAGATGAGGGAAGAACAGTAGCAATATGAATAGTGTGAATCTCATAAGAACCTTTAATGAGGGTCCCCCTAATTTTATCTGCATTAAACTGACACAATGGGGAAATGGGAATAAAAGGGCTTCGCCACTTTGCTTTAGTCCTCTAAAACATTGGCAAAAGATGAATGTGTCCGTGGGAAAAGAGATAGAGATAATGCTGCAGGTAATCTTACCTCTGATCCACTGCAGCTGTGTTAATTATCAAAAAGTGGCATCAGCCTTGCCCTCCCAGCTATGGGTATGATAAAGAGTGAGTAAGTTGGGAGGACGTTGCGTTGGAGTCGGAGTCAGTAGGAGTCTGCTAGCCACGCTATGAGGAGGAAGGGACGGGAGGTCGGGAAAGGGACAAATGAGGTAAGCTACTGTACGAGGCACAGAGGGAGATAGGCGGCCGTGCTAAGGACGGAAGGGAGTGAGCTGGAACAGCAGAAGAAAGAGAGTAGAAAAAAAGTTGAGACACTGGGTCTACAGAGTAGCTGCTGCCGTAAATAGACTGGCCCTGAGAGCTGTGTAGAGTTGCCCATAAAAAGCTCTAGAGAAAAGACATGAGAGACTGCTAGATAATAAGGTGTTAATGTTTGGAATCCAGTGAAGTCTTTAAAGAGGCGCTCAAGAGTGCAGTGTCCCTCTCAAGTTCCACATTTACCTCACTTTCAGTCTTTCAAATGATGGGGAAAAAAGGGGATTTTCACATCGGTGCAAACTTTCCAAAAGGAGGGACACCTGGACTTCCTCCTGAAATTAACCCTTAGGACAATGAAAAGGGGGAGGTACCCTAAATGCAAACCTGTAAAATACTGTGGTCAAGGTGTTGCCTTTCCGTTTAAACTGGAAAACAAAGCAAAATGGGGATTCCCTGTCTACTAATGCCCCAAACAGGAGGGAAAAGGGAGGGTGTCCTACAATGGATACCAGGAAAAATGCAGGGGAAGGGGACTCCCCATCAATTGAAACACAAGCGATTACAGAAAAATAAGTATTCTTCCTCAGTTTAAACCCTTGTTCTCCTAGTAATGCCCCTTTTTCATGGGGGCACTGGGTAGGGACTGCATGTAGCAAAGAGGGACTGACAAGATGAAAGGCAAAAGTTGAAAGATAGACTCCGGGACCCCAGACCCTCCCCCGTGGGCTCCGGCGCCTCTCCTCGGCGCGATGGCTTTTCCCTCGGAGTTCTCTCGGAGGGAGGCTCCTTGCCCGGATCGTCCGCCTGCTCCCGGGCTCCTACGACGTGCTCTGGCCGTGGTGCCCGAAGGGACGCTCGGGATGCCCCCGCCGGTCCCTCTCCGCTGCCGGTTCCATGTGCGGGTGGGTGGACGTAACCCCTAAAAATGACCCCCGGGTGACCTGGCACCTCGTGACCCTCGCTGATCACACTGGGGCTGCTTGACTTTGAATGGGTAGGGAGAGGTAGAGGAAAGTCCTGCAGGTTATTGGCTTTTCCGCAAGGCCCGGTATCTGCCTCTGAAGCTTGAGGGCTCTGGGGGGTCTTTCCCATGGAACAGTGCTGTCACTTGGGTCGAGGGCTGGTTTAGAAAGTTTCGGGAAGGACGTGTGGTCACTGCGATGACTTCAGTGGTTTTAGGACTTGGTCCGGGATGTTGAAGTTTTTTAGGAGCCGATGGAAACAGTTTAGATGTTCTAAAACAGGCCTGTCAGAGCTAGAAAAAGGTGACTATGGCTTTGGGGGCTTCTAGATGCCCCTCAGATGTTTGTAGGACCTCCTAAATCCTCTGAGGCCCTTTTAAGGCCCTGAAATACCGTTCACAAACCTCCAATGGCGTGCTAGAGCAACCCGATGACGTCTACGATGTCCCCGGAAGTCACGAGGTCCCCGAAACATTGCCGAGACCGAACGGAACACCGAATGTTCCGGCCTGCGAGGACGGGGATAATTCTGAACGGAAAACGCCTCCCCTGCCAGGCGTGCGGGTTGTAACGTAATGGGCCTCGTGGACTCCGGGTGACTCCTGATAAACTGATGCTGTGAGCCCCTCGGGGGCTTGGGGACAGAGAGGAAGTGAGAATCCGAGGCCACCCGGCTGTATACTATGGGGAGACAGGGAGAGACGGTGCTAAAGGCAATCTTGCCTTTGATATATTGCAGCTGTGTTAATTACTCAAGAGTAGGAATAGCCTTGCCCTCACAGCTATGGGTGCGATAAAAGAGCGAGTTAGCCGGTAGTCAGTCGGAGTCCGCTGGCCGAGCCGCGAGGAGGAAGGCGTGCGAGGGACGGAAAGGTTGAGACGTCGTACGAGGGACGGACGAGGTGAGGGGGCCGTGTTAGGGATGGGAAGGAGTGAGCTGGAACTGCAGAAGGAAGAGAGAAGAAAGAGAGAAAGAACCAAAGCTGTGTGGAGCTACCCACGGGAGGCGACATAGAAAAGGCATGAAAGATTTCTAGATTGTAGGAATGCATTTTCACACCTGAACAGGTGTTTCCATATAGGGAAAGGTTTAAGACTCACCTCAAAACCTTTTAAGAGAAGAACACTAGAAGTTTGTTTGCTCTCCTGACAGTAATGGGCTCAGTGCTAAGACATAAACACCGATAGGTCTGCTTACCTATTCCCCAGAAACAGCTATTCTCTATTGAGCTCTTTGGCAAAAAACCCCACCTAAATCGTCCAATACTTAAGGGAGAACATAAAGCTTCTCAGTGTATTCTTGAGGTGTTGTAGGAGATGTATGGGACCTGCCCCTATACTGTGCTCAGCTTTGTTCTATTTTATTTTTTTATTAAAACCTTTTTGCTTTTTCGAGACGTACTCGACCCTGCCGTCTTGCAAAATTATTTAAACCATTTTCTGTAAGGTGCTGGATACCCTCAGAGGTGTAGGACTCTCACAGAGCTAATTCCACCTGGCTCTTCGAGAAATTCATTACTAGATAACAAGGTGCTAATGCTTAAAGCCTTTGAGAGTTTTATTGACAGACTCTGAGTGTCGTGGCCATCTACACGACAGTGTTTGCTGGTCCCGATCTGGGACAAATCATCTGAAGTTTACGATTTTGATAACTGTATTCCCGTTTTTGTACAACAGCACCCGAGTGGAGAGGGTGGCTAGATTCCACAGGTGGTAAAGATTTCTGACCGCATTTCTAAGGGCTTGGAAGTAGGCTTCCAAAGACTTAAGGCCGTCGAGAAAGCCGGTCCCTAGCGGGCTTCACGTGGCTGGAGCGCTGCACTAGATGGCTAGGGGCTCTTCAGAAGAGACGGTAAAGGAAGAAGAGGTGGAGGGGTGGCTCTTTATATTAAGGAGACTTTTGATGCTGAAGCAATTGAAACTAAGGAAGATGGAGTTGAATGCTTATGGGTAAGAATTAAGGGGAAGGCCAACAAGGCTGACATCCTCCTGGGAGTCGGTCATCGTCCACCCGACCGTGAAGAGGAGGTGGGCAACTTATTCTATAAGCTCCTGGAGAGCGTTTCAGGATCGTCAGCCCTTGTTCTTCCGGGTGACTTCAACCTACCGGACATCTGCTGGGAACTTAATACAGCAGATAACAGGCAGTCCAGGAAAGTTTGAGACTCTATGGAGGACAACTTTTTGTTGGTGGGTCAGCCCACCAGGGGAGGGACCATGTTAGATCTGCTGTTTGCAAATATAGATGGGCTGCTGGGAGATGTGGTGATTGCAGGTCGCTTGGGACAGAGTGATCGTGAAATAATAGAGTTCTCAGTATTTGGTGAAATCAGGAGGAGCACCAGTAAGACTCTTGCATTGGACTTCCGGAGGGCAGACTTTGGCCTTTGTAGGAGGCTTAGTAAGGGAAGCAGTCCTTAAAAACAAAGGAGTTCGGGAAATGTGGGCCTGCCTCAAAACAGACGTCTTGAGGGCACAGGGATGAGGGCACAGGGACACGCTGTTTCCGCGTGCCGAAAGATAAGTCGACGGGGTAAACGTCCGGCCTGGATGGGCGAGGAGGTTTTGGAGGAACTTAGAAATACAAAGGGGATGTATCATCTTTGGAAGGAGAGGCAGGTCTCTCAGGAAGCATTCAAGGGGACTGCTAGAGCATGTAGGAAAAAAATTAGGCAGGCTAAAGCTCACTTTGAACTTAGAATGGTGACTGCTGTAAAGGATACTAAAAAAAATGTTTTTACAAATATATTAACGGTAAAAGGAAGGGTAAGAGCAACCTTTGTTCTTTATTGGACATGGGAGGGAACTTAGTAACTGCAGATGAGGAAAAGGCAGAAGTGCTTAATGCCTACTTTGCCTCAGTTTTTAGTGGGAAGACGACTTGCCTTCGTGACAACTGTCCTCTTGGGTCGGTAGATGATGTCAGGGAACGGAACGGTTCCCCCATTATCCAAGGGGAGGCGGTCGGAAAACTGCCGAAATACTTGGATATCCGTAAGTCTGTGGGACCGGATGGGATCCATCCCAGGGTGATGAGAGAGCTGGCGGAAGAAGCCTGTGGGAAAGTGGCACGGGGAGCACCACAGAGCCACAGAGAATGAAAAAGGAACGGGAGTGAGACATGGAGAAGGACAGAGAAAAAGACAAATGCCAAATACATGGCAAAGACAGAGGGATACACTGGCAAAGAGGGAAACGAGAAACAACAGAGGAAATGACCGTGGCATGTGCCGGTAGCGGGGGAAGAAGGGCGAAGCGTAGTGCGGGGATGAAGACGGAGAGGTGCGGCCGGAAGGGCGGAGGTTGACGGAGAGACGGGTGCGACGAGTGCGAAGGACTGGGCGGCGGGTACGGACGGGTACGGGCAAAAGGACGACGAGAGGGACGAAGACATAGAGTCGTGATGCAGGACAAAGGAAAAAAAGGAAGAAAGAAGAAAGATAAAGATGCAGGCAGGGAGGGAGACAAAAAGCAGGACAGAACAGGGAGAGGGGCTGAGCAACTTTTATTAAACAAATATTGAGGACTCATTCCTTACAAGAAAAAGAACAAGAAGACGGAGTGAAAGGAAATGGAAGGGGGAGCACACGGGACAAGAAAGGAGCACGAGACGCATCTATACGGGTGGCGTCGGCAAAAAGAACCGGGCTGAATTTTTCCGATTGGGCCTGCTTCTCGCTGCCGTGATGCCTGGGAAAAGGGAGGAGGCAAATCCCACGATGTATAAAAGCTCTCAAAGGGGCTGCAGTTCTTTGACTCCTCTGACTTAAATTCAAGGTGAGTTAAGGGCTCAACAGAGAAGAAAACCCTTCCGGGAGGTAAGGACACTTTCTTTTTTTGCTACAGCTACTTCAAGCAAAAGGGCAGAAATAAAACTTTGTGTTTTGGCAGCACAGCTAGGTAAGTTGGATAATTTGTTGCAATTATTCCTCAGTGATGACTATGTACTACTCCACATGTGACTAAGTAGGGTGGCAAAGAATGGCAGTGATATGAATGGTGTATATCTCAATAAGACCTCCAAATAGGGCTATCTGTATTATAAATAAGAAAAATAGTACGCTCCCCGGCAGTGTTAGGGTTATGTACGTGCCGGGCTCGCTCCCATCTGTGATCCTTGGTACTGGAATACTGATAGAAGTGCCCCAAAATGCAGTTTTAAACCCTTAAAATACTGAAAAAGGCAGAGATTCCTTCAGCTAAGAATGAGGAAATGGGGCAGTAGTTTCCACGTAAACCGATAACGTGACAAATAAATGGCTTATCCCCCTTTAATTTCATTGCCTAAAATTTTTGGAAAAGAAGGGGTTTCCTCATTTTAAATCTCTCCTGTGATGGAAAAAGGGGGATTTTCCCCTCAATTCAAATCCTTGAAAAGGAGGGACAGCTGGGCTTCCCCCTCTTAAGTCTTAGGATGATGAAAAGGGGGCATTACCCTTGATTCAAACCCATGAAAGAGCATCATCAAAGTTTTCCCTTTCCGTGGAAAATAATGGAAAATGCGGATTCCGTATCCCTACCCCTGAAAGTGTGGAAAAGGTAAGCTTTCTGTCAATTGAGACTATTACAATTGCAGGGGAAGGGGATTCCCCCCCACAATTTGAACACAGTTAATTATGGAAAAGGAAGCTTTTCCCCTCACTTTAAACCCCTTTTCTCCTAATAATCCCTCTCTTTACTAAGGGCTTTAGGGAGGGACTAACAAGATAAAAGGTGAAAGTTTTGAGCTCCTCCCTGGGACCCCGCATGCTGCCCGGGTCGCTCGGGTGCTGCCCCTTGGCACGAGCGCTTTTCCCTCGGCATTTTCTTGAAGCCGTGCTCCGTGCCCAGGTGCACCCGGTTGCTCCTCCGCCCCTGATGGATGCTCTGACGGTCATTCCTGGAGGGACGCTCGGAATGCCCCCGTTGGTGCCTCTGGACTAACGGCTCCTGGCACAGGTATGCCGGGGGAACCCTCTGAAGGCAGCTGGTCACACCTGGAGCTGTGACATCTTGGAGTGGGGAGGTGAGGTGGAGAAAGGTACTGCTGGTTGCTCGCTCCGCTGCACAGACCTTCATCTGCCCCTGAAACACTGAGATCCTGGGCTTTCCTTTCTGTGGACAAGAGCTATCCTTGCCTGGGTGCCTGTGGCCAAAATTGGCATTCTGCCTCCAAAATTCTGATGGCCTAGGTTTGTAATTACCGAGGAAATTCCCCCCAGATCATAAGAAATGAGCAGTAATTTTTCCTTGCCGATCATTACTGAATTGTTTTTCTGTTGAAGTCTTTGACACGTCCCTTGAGGGGTCAGGGGTTTGGCCAGGTTGTTTATGGCTAATCCTAACAGGCCCAGACCAAACCTGAGCACCCCCAATTGCTGGTCCACCCTGAATTTCAGGGAAATATTGATACAGTTTATAAGGACTCCCTTTGCCTGCTACACAGACTGTCTGTGTGCATCCAGGGAACAGATTCACTCTGTAGTATATATTAATTCATGTTCCTGGAATATAATAATAAATTAAATTAGGTGATATTGGTAGAGGGGGGGAAGGTGCATTCCCTATAGTACATGTGTTTTGGAGGCTGTCAGCTCAGGCAGGAACTGAATGGTAACCTCACAAGAAACTCTTTTACATTTTCCTTGTGTATGTTGGTTTATGTTCACAAATAATATTTTATACATGTAGTATTCACAGGTATGGGTGACGGTAAATTACACAAATAGCAGAACGCTGAAACCGGGTGCAACTAAGATCTGGTAAGAACTGATAGCCCAAGAGAATGGATCCGGCCAAGTCATCGAGAGATTCTTGGAAGCACCTAAACCCATCCCTACCGGCTGAGCGCCGCTGCGATTCTATCGGCAAAAACCATCGAGGGACAAAGAAGCTATAGAAATTCAGAACGGAACTGTAGCACCGACCTTTAGAGATTCTTTGCTTCCCTCGATAGCTGGACTTTGTAACATGTTCAAGCTTGTCCCTGGACTCTCCAACACGTTCAGACTTGTACGCTGAGCCAAAAGGTATAAAACCAGTGGGCCTGGAGGCAGACCGGTGTGAGACCTGGGGGTGTGGTGTCGCGGGACGCTTCACGGAGGTCTCGCCCGCTGCGCGCTGCCTATTTCCTCGCTCCGTTTCGGTATTGGCTTTGTCAATTTTGCGCTTGTGGCTTTTTCACTGGCAATCTGGCAAAAAGTTCTATTTTATTATAATTGGCTTTATTCATTTATAACAATTCCATCCTTTGTTCCCAAATGCCAGTTCTCACAGACACCACCGAAGCAGAAAACTACTACGAGTGTTTCGGTTTAGAGGAAAACTTTTACTACATCTAGCTGTATGAGTAAAATAAATACATTTAATGATGGTCATTGCAGGAAAACTTTTCAGACAGGAAAAAAACCATTGGACAGATCCCATTTTGACAACATTGCTTTCTTTTGGGATTGATATCCATATATAGCATCATATAGATGTGTATATAGATGTGTATATATATGTATATATATCATATATATCCATATATAGCATAAAAAAAGATATTTTGCAATTTGGTATTCTGAAATGGAGTGACATGGGTATGTTGGGACTTAATCTTCTAGCATTTTGGAATAGATTTATGGTAGTATTTTGAAACTGGGTTACTTTGATGATTCTCAACTTGTCATCCTAGTATTTTGAAATGGACACTTTGAAATGTGCATTTCTAATACGGTTAAACCAGGATGACTAATAAAACACTTAATGCAGGCGTTTTGATGTTTTGGAATCAAATTTTTATAACCTGAGAGATTGCTTTAACACTGTAGGCTGTCTTATGGATATTTTGCAAAAAGAGATGTAAATATTTTTTGGAGTGAAGGGTTTGGTATTTTGAACCCTGTGCATGGCAAGGTTATTCTGCTCAGACCAGACTGCTGCCTCCTAAAATCAGGAATGACACAGGATTTCTCCCAGATGCAAGCTGCCACAAGTTGGAAGCCTGGCTACCCTTGGAGTGCCAAACACCTCCTACAGACTGACATCAGGAACCTGGGGGCCGTGTAAGAGACGGTCCCTAAGTTCCTCATCTGCCTCACCACCGTCACCAAAGACAGAGACTGAAGACTCCAAAAGGATTGGGACTAAAACCTGAGACCCCGCTACAGGAGCCCTGGCCTGGCTGAGGGGGGATGTCAGCCGACCGCTGCCTGCAGGGGCGTTTCTTGGACTGAGGCATCCCCGTGGGAACCCGGTGGAAACAATGGCCACGCCACGCTGGACTGATCGCGAACGGCTTTCGGACTGGTTTGTTCTGTACCTGCCCTGTACCTGTTCCCTCAGTGGACAATTGCTGTACACATGGACATTTGCTCTAAGCGGTGGAGCGCTTTGTCCTGTTTCAGCGTAGCTGCCGGTGGTCTCCCCACCTGCTGGCCACCTGCCTGTCGCTTTGCAAAGGACTATAGAGAGACCCCTCAAGATATGACCTGAATTCGATATCTCCCCACGGAAGAGGAAGACAAGTCTGTTGGTCAGCATGCACCACGAGGACTCTGTCTCTCTGTTGGTAGCTATACCCCCTCTTCTCCCTTTCTCTCTCCTTTTGCTCTTTCTCTCTCTCTTTCTCTCTTTTCCTTCTCTCTCTCCCTCTATCACGTAAAGTGCTGTGTGCACTTTATAAGGTGTGCAACTGTTGAGAGCAAATTGTTGTTGTTCCCTGCCTGTGTCTTTTGCGCTCCGAGATCACTCAAACCATCACGACTCCTGCCTGCATTAGCGGGTCGTGACATAAATTGGCGTCAAGGACGGGATCCTGACGGACAGAGGGGGGTTGCAGGTCGTGTATAGTCTGTAACAGGGGAAGGACGTTTCGCTTCAGCCGCACCTAGCCCGCCACCTCGAAAGGGTGAGTGCTGTCTAGAAAGCAAGGGGGGCGACTCGAATTTCCCACAAACTGTACACACCTAGGTGAAAAGCATCCCCATACTCGAGTTGAGGGCTCTGTCTTCAGGATTTCACAAAAGATCTCTTGGTGCGAAAGACAGGACAGATTTTTTTGGTTTTTTTTGGTTTTTGGTGGTTGTTTTTTGGTTTGGTTTTTTTTTTGTGTTCGTGTGAATTAGTCTGGACTGTTTGGTGTAGTGAAGAGCCAACCGTAAGTAATTTAAGGAGTACCTCCCGAGCAGATTTTGTCTCTTCAGAGAGCCAGGGAATCCAAGGGAGGCACAGCAAGAGCTCTGTGTGTGTGTAAGTTTCACTTCCCTGTTGTGCTTTTGTTCCCTTCACAAAACGACTGAAAAAGACAAAGCTGCGTTTTATGCTCTGCTAGTAAAACATAATGCCAGGCCCTCTCCTGGAGGAGAATGGACTCAAAATAACTGGTTTAATCTAGAAAATGTAGTAGATAGAATATGTTCTTTACAATATGAGGCAAAATTTAAACTGGGCAGGAAAAAAACCATATTCTGCTCAGTTTTGGGAGCTTCTCTTACAGCAGCGATAGAAACTCATGTTAACCGGGTGTAAGGGACGGTCCCTAAGTTCCCCATCTGCCTCACGATCATCGCCAAGGACTGAAGACCCCAAAAGGGACTGGGACTAAAACCTCCCCCCCAATGCAGCAGTTCTGGCCTGACTAAGGTGGGAAGACTGCCAGCCATTGTCCACAGGTGCGCTCGTTGGACCGATACATCCCCCTAGGAACCGGCTTGGACAATAGGACTTCACGGCAGACTGGTCTTGGGCCGGCCTGTCCTGTGCTTGCCCTATACCTGTACGTGTTCCTGAGGTGGTTACTTGCTCTAAGTGCTGGAGTGCTGCACCTGATTCACCTGATGCTGAGCTCACCTTCTGGCCAACTGCCTGTCGCTTCAGAAAGGACTATAAGAGATACCTCAAAATCGCCCGAATTTTGAGATCTCCCCACAGAAGAAGACAGATCTGTTGGCAACACCATGAGAATATTGTCTCTCGGTCAGTAGCTATACCCATTTCTCACTCTCTCTTTTACTTTAACCCTCTCCCCTCTCTCCCTTTCTCTCTTTTCTATTGCACACTGTGCAAAAGTGCACTTAATAAAGTGTACTGCTTTTAAGCAAATTATTATTGTCCCTTGTTATATCTTTTGCGCCTTGAAATCAAACTCGAACCATCACGATTCCCGCCTGCATTAGCGGGTCGTGACACCGGGCAAGTGAAGAAAATGCAAAAATAGAATCCCTCCAAAACAGTGGAAATTTTGCAGAAATAATTAGATGAAGGAAGAAATAAAAATCACTTGTTGAGAGATGAAAATCATTTGCTATGGGCTGCCTTGAGAGAGGAGTAGTCTAAGAATTTAAAAAATTCTGACCCCCAAAGGAGACAGGGGAAAAAGAAACTGCCCACTTGAATCAAAGATACCCCCAGAAGGAATTGGAATCAGTAAAAAATTGTGGAGAGGACTGCTGTCCACGCTTACGAGCCCTGATTAAAACAGAATACGATTATATTAATGATGAGGATTTTGACCCTCGCATTGCCACTAAACAAGTGCCGTATGGTGCTGCCGAGTTGGCCGAGTTAAAGAAAGAATACGACCGGCGCTCGTGTGAATCGGACACGGAATGTGTCTTCTGGGTGTCTCTCTTGGTGGTGACCAAATTAAGCTAAATGAACAAGAAGCGGGTGGTTACGGGGGACATGGAGTCTTCTTAACAAGAGGAGATAAACGTGACACATGGTCCCTGACGCAGCATGCAGCTTTCTGGGCCGGGGGAATAAATCCTTTGGGAAGAGGGGACCCTTTAGCCATAGTTTGTACCCCCGACCGACTCCTGGAAAGTGTCCACAAAGCCGCCTGCCTGCAAATGATACGTGGAAGGGAATTAATTCCGGGATTTGAATCCCCGATGCAATTACCTGTACAGCTTGAACTGATGACCCCTTTAATTCAGGGGCTCTTAGAATCCCTATTAAACCCACTGCAATCACTTTACAAAAAAACATAACGGCTTTAAGCCCTGTAGAAAGGCTGGCCGGGTTCCTTGGAAACCTGAGCGACCGAACCGGACCTACCGGTCCTGGGTTTGCTACGTATTCTGAACGGCCAGCTTTACACCCTAATCCATATGCTTGTGATCGTAAAGTTTGGACGTGGAGCCAGGTTGCCAAAGACCTCATTAATTACAGTAGAAAAGATGGATCTGTAAAAACCCTGGAGGAAAAATTGGAAAAAATAAAAGGTGTTAAGTATATTGAGGCTCCTCACAGCAAAAACTAGAGGAGGGAAGATGGATCTCTATAACCTTCAACGTTGGTTGTTATTGGGTATCAAAAAGGGGGTCCCCAGAGATGTGATGGATGGTTTACCCCTTGATAAAGTGAGTAAGGTAGACTGTATCAACTCCCTTGAGAAGTCAGGAGGTAAACACTTTGTGCTTCCAGGAGTAGAGATCATATCTGGGTTGGTCCAGGCTGGCGCTTTCAAAAGAGCTACAGGCGATAAAACTGTTAAAGCATCACAGGGATGGTTTGGAACTTTCCCAAGACCACAGGAAATTCAATCTGATAATGGCTCTCACTTTACTGCCAAAGTTGTACAGGATTGGGCAAAAGGTGGAGTAATTAAATGGACTTTTCACACCCCTTACTACCCTCGAGCTAACGGGACTGTAGGAAGGACCAGTGGTCCGTGGGAAGCTGTGAAAGGTGTGAATGATAGATAGGGGTAAATGGGTGTCCCATAACCGCTGCTTTTTGCCCGACAGCTCCGAGCATAATTCCCTCATTGCGGGGACAAAGTGATTCCAAGAATCCAGCACATTACCCTGGACGACCTGTTTCGGTGGACCTCCCTACCGTAGGGGAAGTACCGCTAGTGCTAAAAACCCCTCTGAATAAACATGCATGGGTAGCCTTTGATGCTCTGGGGAAAGAGCAACAGATAAGTACTCTCTGGATTCTAATTTTCTGTCTCTTGTTGGCAGACTCTGTTGTGTTTACTTTTCACAGGACAATTCCAAGGGACATGCAGGATTAATGTTGATTATTGTTGATTATTATTGACGAAATAGTATTGAATCAGAAATACTAATGAATACATTGCTTACCGCAGCTAGAGATTTGACCAAATTACAGCCACTGATGGAGTTGTCCTTATTGGCCTTGGGAACCCATTGGTGGCTTTTATCAAACATATTACCAAATTGGGAAAAGATAAATGTGAATGTCCACAAATTGAAAATTGACATGCTTGGTGTTACTCAAAGGAACGTCATCTTGGCTTTCGGCTGCATCCGGGCTCAATTGTGGATGCAGTTACTTGCTGCCTCAATTATAAGAGAAGGCAAAGAAGGCAATTTTCCTACTGAAATTCAGAAAATAATTTGAGATAGTGCCACTGATTTTGAAAGAGAATCCCAGTCCTGGTGGAACTTTGTGCTTTTTAACTTACAATGCTATTACAAACACACACACCGCTTTTGTGTTTACCGTACATAATGCTTCAGTGCATTTGATATTCCCTATCGTTAGGATTGAACCGTGACGGAGCTGTTCTCTATCCTTTTGAGCGTAGAACACGGGCCCGTCGAATCGGTGGGAAATGTCAAACTGTTAACGTAGGATCTTGTATTGCTCGGGGACAACGAGGGTTCATTTGTGAAAGGAATGCAATCATAGTTCAAGATACTTGTTTGGACGCAGAACAAAACATCTGTCATTTTGAAGTTCATCCTAACGAGACTCCTGAAACAGTGCTTGTGTATAAAGGCAATGGATGTGCATGCTTGAGAACTGTGTGTGATGTTATAGTTGTAGAAAATCTAGTAGTGAATACTAGAAATCGTTCCAATTTTTGTGTTTGCAATTTTACCAAAATCATCGGATGTGATTTTTCTTATTTGGCTCCAGTTACCTCTCACCATGTTATACAATCCAATTACACACTGATACACAAACTATTGCCTACCCCCTTTGGAATGAACCTTACTTTGGTGAAGCAATGGCTGCTTCATCAGGATTTAATTCAAATCTTAGCAAAGATCAAGGAAAATGGGCAGAAAACCTTGGTAACTGTTCATCGCAATGTGAAAGAAATCCATCGTGTCTTAGAAAGGGTAAGAAAGGATGCTGAACACAGGTGGTGGGATACTCTTTCTGGGTGGTCACCTACTGCTACAAGTGTTCTGAACAAATTCTGTCATCCCATTATTGGTCTTTGGATTTTGGTTACAATTTGTTTTGTTTTATTAGCAAATTTATACATTATGATTTAGAGAATGATGAAATGATTAAAAAGATTGATGCGCACAATTTGATCAGTGTCCCTTTCCCTGTAGCCGTGCCCAGAGCCATTGACGTAAGACAGAGCCGTTAGTAGCATGAATTATAAAAACTCTGGATATGTTTTAAATTCATTTTAGGTTTTGATTTGTTTTGATTATTTGAAAAATTATTTTGTGATTAATATTGAGCATAATTGTACTTAAGGTTTTGAATCAATTTCTGTATTTTTGATCTTGTGATTTGTCATAATCATTTGAAATATTGTTTGAAGGAAATAGTTTAAATAATCATTGTGATTAATTATTGGTACAAATTGTTTTGATTATCTCCTATCTTTTTTCCTGTTGTTTTTCTCTCTCTTGTTTCTGTCTCTGCCTTTCCTGGGTTATGCTACCAACATGGATGAGTCCTGAAGACTTTGCCGCAACACTACAGAACCTTGCTGATGGAGCGTTCTTGTCAACAATTATGAATCAAAGGGTGGTGTAAGAGACGGTCCCTAAGTTCCTCATCTGCCTCACCACCGTCGCCAAAGACAAAGACTGAAGACTCCAAAAGGACGGCGACTAAAACCTGAGACCCTGCTACAGGAGCCCTGGCCTGGCTGAGGGGGGATGTCAGCTGACCGCTGCCTGCAGGGGCGCTTCTTGGACTGAGGCATCCCCGTGGGAACCCGGTGGAAACAATGGGCACGCCACGCTGGACTGATCTCGAACGGCTTTCGGACTGGTTTGTTCTGTACCTGCCCTGTACCTGTTCCCTCAGTGGACAATTGCTGTACACATGGACATTTGCTCTAAGCGGTGGAGCGCTTTGTCCTGTTTCAGCGTAGCTGCCTGTGGTCTCCCCGCCTTCTGGCCACCTGCCTGTCGCTTCGCAAAGGACTATAAAGAGACCCCTCAAGATATGACCCGAATTTGATATCTCCCGACGGAAGAGTAAGACAAGTCTGTTGGTCAGCATGCACCACGAGGACTCTGTCTCTCCATTGGTACCTATATCCCCTCTTTCTCTCTCTTTTTTTCTCTCTTTATCTCTCTCTCTTTCTCTCTTTTCCTTCTCTCTCTCCCGCTATCGCAAATAGTGATGTGTGCACTTAACAAAGTGTACTGTTGTTGAGAGCAGATTGTTGTTGTCCCCTGCTGTGTCTTTTGCACTCTGAGATCACTCGAACCATCGTGACTCCTGCCTGCATTAGCGAGCTGTGACAGGCTGAGTTTGGTTTCCCATGGAAAAAGGGCCACTGTTGATGTCTAATGCCCCACGCCTGCCACTGGGCTTCTGCCTGCTGAAATTCCACTAAAATTCTGAACGGATGAGGACTTCTCCCAGATGCGAGCTGCCGCGAGTTGGAAGCCTGGCTGCCCTTGGAGTGCCGAACGGCTCCTACAAACTGACATCGGGAATCTGGGGGCCGAGTTTGGTTTCCCATGGAAAAGGGCCACCGTTTGTGCTTAAAGCCCCATTGCTAGCACTGCGCTTTCACCCGGTAAATCTACAAATGCTGCAGGATTTCTCCCAGATGCAAGCTGCCACAAGTTATAATCCTGGTTACATAGAAACCCAAAATCTATTTCTATTACTAACATTGAAAAAAAATCTCAAATTTTAACTGCAATAAAACCTAAGAAAACCCTATTAAAAATAAAATCTAAAAATCCCATTTCAACTTAGCCAAAACCCCAACCGTTCCAAAGCAATATTTTTTAGTGCCGAAAAACCTCAAACATTTAAAATAACTACTACGAAAATGCCCTCTATCGACCGTGCCACCAATATCATATAAAACAAATAAATTATTCTCTTGATACAGCACACACTTATAAAAATATGTAAATCTCTCTGAAATCTGGACAATAATTACAAATTAGCCCAAAAATAAAAACTTTAATCTCATTAACAAAACACTCCAAAACAAACACAACCTAAAAAAATGTCACCATACAACCAACTACCAGCAAACAAACCGCTCTACAATCTTCTCACTAACAGTTCTTATCACATCATAAAAATGGAACAAAAATAAAAAACAACCATATAGAATTCCACACAACAAATCACAAAAACTAGCAAAAAAGATAAACCAAATTACTAAACTCAAAACTGTACCATTAACTGTAACCATGACTAAAGAAAAAGAATCAAAGCTCTATCTCTACACTAACTCAAAAATAATAACCAATGCTCTATAAAATTCACTTAAAAAAACCAAACTAATGACCAACATGTAAAAATATAAACTACTGAAATAGAGACATCACTACCCAAAAAACCTACCCAAAATACCCTACCATATCAATAGCCACGTTGCCAAAAATAAAACTAACTAAAAACACCGAGACAACAAACAAATCAAACCACAAAAATAAAAATATCACAAATAAACTTAAATTACCAACACCAAATATTATTCCTCAAATCATCAGAACAAAAACACCACCGATATACACACACAAAATCAAAAGATCACTTTAACCATAAACAGTACCTTCCAAATTATCCATAAAGAAAAAATATATGTTGCAATCAAAGAAGCCAAATAAATAAACCCCTGTAACATAATAAGCAACAATCCAATTATAAATATCAGGAAACCTTCACAGATTAACTACATCACACTTCTTCAAACCCACCAAAACAAACACTACATAGGCACCATGAAAAAAGCCACCACCTAATAAATAAAAACCTCCCCTATACCTCCTGGTGCAGCCAATTACACCGTCGTAAACCTCAGAAAACACCGCCTTTCAAAATACAATACTCCACCAAAAAAAATAATCAACAACAAAACTCAATTTGAAAACAACCGGATCAGTATGTAGGCTAAGAAACGTAACATTAAATAGACCATACCCCTTATAGTACACCAGCTACAAACAAAATAAAACTGTACTAGAAGTTATTAAAAACCACCTGAAAACCACTAAACAGAGAAAAAGTTAAAAAATTAAAGTTCTTTTCTTCTCACAACCCCCATTTCTTTTTTCTGGGGGGGTGAGGGAGGAATTAGCAAAATGAAGTTAAAAACAGAAAGTAGAAAAAATTCCCCTAACAAACCCACACTGGCATACCTGCCTGCTGCTGCCCAGCACAAAAGTTTGTCCCTTGGCACCTCCTTTAAGCAATGCTCCACATCCAAGTTCATCCATGTGCTCCTCCAGGCCCAAATTCCTTCTGTGGGATGTCCTCACCCCCGGGAGCCCAGCACAAACCCCACTCCTCCAGCAGCTCCATGCTGAAGTGAGCTGACGGAAAACCTCTTACAGCAGCCCTGTTGCTTCATCATCCTAACAGCTCACACCTGTAGGCTGCCCTGCCCCCTCATCATCCTAACAGCTCATACCTGGTGAGCTGTCCTGTCCCCTCATCATCCTAACAGCTCACACCTGTGGGCTGCCCTGTCCCCTCATCATCACTTTTTAGTTTAGTTTAGTTTAGTTTTGTTTTGTTTTTTTTGAGGACACTGGGAAAGGATTAGCAGGATGAAATTGAAAAGTGAAAGGAGAAAAGTCCCCCCTACAAACCCACACCGGCTCACCTGCTGCTTCCAAGCACAAAGATTTGTCCCTCAGCACCTCCTTTAAGGACTGCTGCACTTACAAGCGCTCCCTTGAACCTCCTCAACCCTCTGCTCCAGCAGCTCCAGGCTGAAGAGAGCCCAGGCTCCCCACTTCAAGCAGCCCCGCCCCTGGCAGGAGCCACACCCTCATCATCCTAACAGCTCACACCTGTGAGCTGCCCTGCCCCCTCATCATCCTAACAGCTCACACCTGTGGGCTGCCCTGTCCCCTCATCATCACTTTTTGGGTTTTTATTTTTTTTTGCGGGGGGGTGTGTTTTTGGTTTTTTTTTTTTTTTTTTGAGGACACTGGGAAAGGATTCGCAGGATGAAATTGAAAAGTGAAAGGAGAAAAGTCCCCCCTACAAACCCACACCGGCTCACCTGCTGCTTCCAAGCACAAAGGTTTGTCCCTCAGCACCTATTTTAAGAACTGCTGCACGTAGAAGCGCTCCCTCGGACCTCCTCAGCCCTCTGCCCCAGCAGCTCCAGGCTGAAGAGAGCCCAGGCTCCCCTCTTCAAGTAACCCCGCCCCTGGCAGGAGTCACGCCCTCATCATCCTAACAGCTCAAACCTGTGAGCTGCCCTGCCCCCTCATCATCCTAACAGCCCACACCTGTGGGCTGCCCTGCCCCCTCATCATCCTAACAGCTCACACCTGTGAGCTGCCCTGCCTCCTCATCACCTAACAGCTCACACCTGTGGGCTGCCCTGTCCCTCATGAACCTAACAGCTCACACCTGTGGGCTGCCCTGTCCCCTCATCATCCTAACAGCTCACACCTGTGGGCTGCCCTGTCCCCTCATCATCCTAACAGCTCACACCTGTGGGCTGCCCTGTCCCCTGATCATCCTAACAGCTCACACCTGTGAGCTGCCCTGTCCCCTCATCATCCTAACAGCTCACACCTGTGGGCTGCCCTGCCTTCTCATCATCCTAACAGCTCACACCTGTGGGCTGCCCTGTCCCCTCATCATCAATTTTTGGGTTTTTATTTTTTTTTTGGGGGGGGGTGTTTTGTTGTTTTTTTTTTTTGAGGACACTGAGAATGGATTAGCAGGATGAAATTGAAAAGTGAAAGGAGAAAAGTCCCCCCTACAAACCCACACCGGCTCACCTGCTGCTTCCGAGCACAAAGATTTGTCCCTCAGCACCTCCTTTAAGGACTGCTGCACTTACAAGCGCTCCCTTGGACCTCCTCAACCCTCTGCTCCAGCAGCTCCAGGCTGAAGAGAGCCCAGGCTCCCCACTTCAAGCAGCCCCGCCCCTGGCAGGAGCCACACCCTCATCATCCTAACAGCTCACACCTGTGAGCTGCCCTGCCCCCTCATCATCCTAACAGCTCACACCTGTGGGCTGCCCTGTCCCCTCATCATCACTTTTTGGGTTTTTATTTTTTTTTGCGGGGGGGTGTGTTTTTGGTTGTTTTTTTTTTTTTTTTTGAGGACACTGGGAAAGGATTCGCAGGATGAAATTGAAAAGTGAAAGGAGAAAAGTCCCCCCTACAAACCCACACCGGCTCACCTGCTGCTTCCAAGCACAAAGGTTTGTCCCTCAGCACCTACTTTAAGAACTGCTGCACGTAGAAGCGCTCCCTCGGACCTCCTCAGCCCTCTGCTCCAGCAGCTCCAGGCTGAAGAGAGCCCAGGCTCCCCTCTTCAAGTAACCCCGCCCCTGGCAGGAGTCACGCCCTCATCATCCTAACAGCTCAAACCTGTGAGCTGCCCTGCCCCCTCATCATCCTAACAGCTCACACCTGTGGGCTGCCCTGCCCCCTCATCATCCTAACAGCTCACACCTGTGAGCTGCCCTGCCCCCTCATCACCTAACAGCTCACACCTGTGGGCTGCCCTGTCCCTCATGAACCTAACAGCTCACACCTGTGGGCTGCCCTGCCCCCTCATCATCCTAACAGCTCACACCTGTGGGCTGCCCTGTCCCCTCATCATCCTAACAGCTCACACCTGTGGGCTGCCCTGTCCCCTGATCATCCTAACAGCTCACACCTGTGAGCTGCCCTGTCCCCTCATCATCCTAACAGCTCACACCTGTGGGCTGCCCTGCCTTCTCATCATCCTAACAGCTCACACCTGTGGGCTGCCCTGTCCCCTCATCATCAATTTTTGGGTTTTTATTTTTTTTTTGGGGGGGGGTGTTTTGTTGTTTTTTTTTTTGAGGACACTGAGAATGGATTAGCAGGATGAAATTGAAAAGTGAAAGGAGAAAAGTCCCCCCTACAAACCCACACCGGCTCACCTGCTGCTTCCGAGCACAAAGGTTTGTCCCTCAGCACCTCCTTTAAGAACTGCTGCACTTACAAGCGCTCTCTCGGACCTCCTCAGCCCTCTGCTCCAGCAGCTCCAGGCTGAAGAGAGCCCAGGCTCCCCTCTTCAAGTAACCCCGCCCCTGGCAGGAGTCACCCCGTCATCATCCTAACAGCTCACACCTGTGAGCTGCCCTGTCCCCTCATCATTCTAACAGCTCAAACCTGTGAGCTGCCCTGTCCCCTCATCATCCTAACAGCTCATACCTGTAGGCTGCCCTGTCCCCTCATCATCCTAACAGCTCACACCTGTGGGCTGCCCTGTCCCCTCATCATCAATTTTTACTTTTTTTTGGTTTGGTTTGTTTTGTTTTTTTTTTTTTTGAGGACACTGGGAAAGGATTCGCAGGATGAAATTGAAAAGTGAAAGGAGAAAAGTCCCCCCTACAAACCCACACCGGCTCACCTGCTGCTTCCAAGCACAAAGGTTTGTCCCTCAGCACCTACTTTAAGAACTGCTGCACGTACAAGCGCTCCCTCGGACCTCCTCAGCCTTCTGCTCCAGCAGCTCCAGGCTGAAGGGAGCCCAGGCTCCCCACTTCAAGTAACCCCGCCCCTGGCAGGAGTCACCCCCTCATCATCCTAAGAGCTCACATGTGTGAGCTGCCCTGCCCCCTCATCATCCTAACAGCTCACACCTGTGAGCTGCCCTGTCCCCTCATTATCAATTTTTGGTTTTTTATTTTTTTTGGGGGGGGGTTGTTTGTTTTGTTTTTTTTTTTTAAGGACACTGGGAAAGCATTAGCAGAATGAACTTGAAAAGTGAAAGGAGAAAAGTCCCCCCTACAAACCCACACTGGCTCACCTGCTGCTTCCGAGCACAAAGGTTTGTCCTTCAGCACCTACTTTAAGAACTGCTGCACGTAGAAGCGCTCTCTCGGACCTTCTCAGCCCTCTGCTCCAGCAGATCCAGGCTGAAGAGAGCCCAGGCTCCCCTCTTCAAGTAACCCCGCCCCTGGCAGGAGTCACGCCCTCATCATCCTTACAGCTCACACCTGTGAGCTGCCCTGTCCCCTCATCATCCTAACAGCTCAAACCTGTGACCTGCCCTGTCCCCTCATCATCCTAACAGCTCACACCTGTAGGCTGCCCTGTCCCCTCATCATCCTAACAGCTCACACCTGTGGGCTGCCCTGTCCCCTGATCATCCTAACAGCTCACACCTGTGAGCTGCCCTGTCCCCTGATCATCCTAACAGCTCACACCTGTGAGCTGCCCTGTCCCCTCATCATCCTAACAGCTCACACCTGTGGGCTGCGCTGTCCCTCATCAACCTAACAGCTCACACCTGTGGGCTGCCCTGCCCCCTCATCATCTTAACAGCTCACACCTGTGAGCTGCCCTGTCCCCTCATGATCCTAACAGCCCACACCTGTGAGCTGCCCTGCCCCCTCATCATCCTAACAGCTCACACCTGTGGGCTGCCCTGCCCCCTCATCATCCTAAAAGCTCACACCTGTGGGCTGCCCTGTCCCTCATCATCCTAACAGCTCACACCTGTGGGCTGCCCTGCCCCCTCATCATCCTAACAGCTCACACCTGTGGGCTGCCCTGTCCCCTCATTATCCTAACAGCTCACACCTGTGGGCTGCCCTGTCCCCTGATCATCCTAACAGCTCACACCTGTGAGCTGCCCTGTCCCCTGATCATCCTAACAGCTCACACCTGTGAGCTGCCCTGTCCCCTCATCATCCTAACAGCTCACACCTGTCGGCTGCCCTGTCCCTCATCAACCTAACAGCTCACACCTGTGGGCTGCCCTGCCCCCTCATCATCTTAACAGCTCACACCTGTGAGCTGCCCTGTCCCCTCATCATCCTAACAGCTCACACCTGTGGGCTGCCCTGTCCCCTCATTATCCTAACAGCTCACACCTGTGGGCTGCCCTGTCCCCTCATCATCCTAACAGCTCACACCTGTGAGCTGCCCAGTCCCCTGATCATCCTAACAGCTCACACCTGTGAGCTGCCCTGTCCCCTCATCATCCTAACAGCTCACACCTGTGGGCTGCCCTGTCCCTCATCAACCTAACAGCTCACACCTGTGGGCTGCCCTGCCCCCTCATCATCTTAACAGCTCACACCTGTGAGCTGCCCTGTCCCCTCATGATCCTAACAGCTCACACCTGTGAGCTGCCCTGCCCCCTCATCATCCTAACAGCTCACACCTGTGGGCTGCCCTGTCCCCTGATCATCCTAACAGCTCACACCTGTGAGCTGCCCTGTCCCCTGATCATCCTAACAGCTCACACCTGTGAGCTGCCCTGTCCCCTCATCATCCTAACAGCTCACACCTGTGGGCTGCGCTGTCCCTCATCAACCTAACAGCTCACACCTGTGGGCTGCCCTGCCCCCTCATCATCTTAACAGCTCACACCTGTGAGCTGCCCTGTCCCCTCATGATCCTAACAGCTCACACCTGTGAGCTGCCCTGCCCCCTCATGATCCTAACAGCTCACACCTGTGAGCTGCCCTGCCCCCTCATCATCCTAAAAGCTCACACCTGTGGGCTGCCCTGTCCCTCATCATCCTAACAGCTCACACCTGTGGGCTGCCCTGTCCCTCATCATCCTAACAGCTCACACCTGTGAGCTGCCCTGCCCCCTCATCATCCTAACAGCTCACACCTGTGGGCTGCCCTGTCCCCTCATCATCCTAACAGCTCATACCTGTAGGCTGCCCTGTCCCCTCATCATCCTAACAGCTCACACCTGTAGGCTGCCCTTTCCCTCATCATCCTAACAGCTCACACCTGTGAGCAGCCCTGCCCCCTCATCATCCTAACAGCTCACACCTGTGGGCTGCTCTGCCCCCTCATCATCCTAACAGCTCACACCTGTGGGCTGCCCTGTCCCCTCATCATCACTTTTTAGTTTTGTTTTGTTTTGTTTTTTTTGAGGACACTGGGAAAGGATTAGCAGGATGAAATTGAAAAGTGAAAGGAGAAAAGTCCCCCCTACAAACCCACACCGGCTCACCTGCTGCTTCCGAGCACAAAGGTTTGTCCCTCAGCACCTCCTTTAAGGACTGCTGCACTTACAAGCGCTCTCTCTGACCTCCTCAACCCTCGGCTCCAACAGCTCCAGGCTGAAGAGAGCCCAGGCTCCCCACTTCAAGCAGCCCCGCCCCTGGCAGGAGCCACACCCTCATCATCCTAACAGCTCACACCTGTGAGCTGCCTCGCTCCCTTGTCATCCTAACAGCTCACACCTGTGGGCTGCCCTGTCCCCTCATCATCCTAACAGCTCACACCTGTAGGCTGCCCTGTCCCCTCATCATCCTAACAGCTCACACCTGTGAGCTGCCCTGCCCCCTCATCATCCTAACAGCTCACACCTGTAGGCTGCCCTGTCCCCTCATCATCCTTAGAGCTCATACCTGTAGGCTGCCCTGTCCCCTCATCATCCTAACAGCTCACACCTGTGGGCTGCCCTGTCCCTCATCAACCTAACAGCTCACACCTGTGAGCTGACTTGCCCCCTCATGATCCTAACAGCTCACACCTGTGAGCTGCCCTGCCCCCTCATCATCCTAACAGCTCACACCTGTCTGCTGCCCTGTCCCCTCATGATCCTAACAGCTCACACCTGTGGGCTGCCCTGTCCCCTGATCATCCTAACAGCTCACACCTGTGAGCTGCCCTGTCCCCTGATCATCCTAACAGCTCACACCTGTGAGCTGCCCTGTCCCCTCATCATCCTAACAGCTCACACCTGTGGGCTGCCCTGTCTCTCATCAACCTAACAACTCACACCTGTGGGCTGCCCTGCCCCCTCATCATCTTAACAGCTCACACCTGTGAGCTGCCCTGTCCCCTCATGATCCTAACAGCTCACACCTGTGAGCTGCCCTGCCCCCTCATCATCCTAACAGCTCACACCTGTGGGCTGCCCTGCCCCCTCATCATCCTAAAAGCTCACACCTGTGGGCTGCCCTGTCCCTCATCATCCTAACAGCTCACACCTGTGGGCTGCCCTGCCCCCTCATCATCCTAACAGCTCACACCTGTGGGCTGCCCTGTCCCTCATCAACCTAACAGCTCACACCTGTGGGCTGCCCTGTCCCCTGCTCATCCTAACAGCTCACACCTGTGAGCTGCCCTGCCCCCTCATCATCCTAACAGCTCACACCTGTGGGCTGCCCTGTCCCCTCATCATCCTAACAGCTCATACCTGTGGGCTGCCCTGTCCCCTCATCATCCTAACAGCTCACACCTGTAGGCTGCCCTTTCCCTCATCATCCTAACAGCTCACACCTGTGAGCTGCCCTGCCCCCTCATCATCCTAACAGCTCACACCTGTGGGCTGCCCTGCCCCCTCATCATCCTAACAGCTCACACCTGTGGGCTGCCCTGTCCCCTCATCATCACTTTTTAGTTTTGTTTTGTTTTGGTTTTTTTTGAGGACACTGGGAAAGGATTAGCAGGATGAAATTGAAAAGTGAAAGGAGAAAAGTCCCCCCTACAAACCCACACCGGCTCACCTGCTGCTTCCGAGCACAAAGGTTTGTCCCTCAGCACCTCCTTTAACGACTGCTGCACTTACAAGCGCTCTCTCTGACCTCCTCAACCCTCGGCTCCAACAGCTCCAGGCTGAAGAGAGCCCAGGCTCCCCACTTCAAGCAGCCCCGCCCCTGGCAGGAGCCACACCCTCATCATCCTAACAGCTCACACCTGTGAGCTGCCTCGCTCCCTCATCATCCTAACAGCTCACACCTGTGGGCTGCCCTGTCCCCTCATTATCCTAACAGCTCACACCTGTAGGCTGCCCTGTCCCCTCATCATCCTAACAGCTCACACCTGTGGGCTGCCCTGTCCCCTCATTATCCTAACAGCTCACACCTGTAGGCTGCCCTGTCCCCTCATCATCCTAACAGCTCACACCTGTGAGCTGCCCTGCCCCCTCATCATCCTAACAGCTCACACCTGTGGGCTGCCCTGCCCCCTTATCATCTTAACAGCTCCCACCTGTGGGCTGCCCTGTCCCTCATCAACCTAACAGCTCACACCTGTGGGCTGCCCTGTCCCCTCATCATCCTAACAGCTCATACCTGTGGGCGGCCCTGTCTGCTCATCATCCTTTACAGGTCACACCTGTGGCTCTGCCACTCTCAGTGTGAGGGCAGGGCAGGGGCAGAGGGGATTTGCTACTCATTCCCTGCACACTTCCTGCTCTGCATCTGAGACACTGCAGCAGCAGGCTTTCTTTGTTATGGATAAGGACCCCTCTTCTCCTGCAGGTGCTGAAGGCTGGAATTGAGATTTTGCCTCTAACATCCCACATGCCTGAGGTTCATAACTCCTTAGGAAATTCCCCCGCAATCATTAGCCTTCATTTACAATTTTGCTTTTGGAATCACTACTAACTTGTCTTTCTGTGGAGGTGTTTCAAACATTCGTAGAGAGTTCAGGAGCTGGGTTGGCTTGTTTCTGATTTAACTGACCAGCCCAGGCTAAATCCAAATGCCCAGGATGACAGGGAAACATGGAGACAGTTTATAAATACTCCCCTTTCTTGCAATTCAGCCCTTTTTTGCACATCCCTAGAGCACATTTATTCCATCCTGTCTTCCCTACAACACCTCTCCAGCACAAATACCACTTCTCAGACACAAACCCAACAGAAATGTACTACAAGGTGCAGCCGGGGTGTGGCCAGGGCTGGGCAGGGGCCAGGGGGAAGGGGCCGTGGCTGGGAGAGGAGTTTGCCTCAGAATCCCAAGGCCTTTTTGTGGGGTGGGGTTGGGAGGCAAAGGTGGTTTTAATTTGATTTGGTTTTGACCTTTTTTGGTGCTGAATATTGGGGAGGGGAGGGGTGGGGTGGGGATGAGGGTGTATTCTGTGTCAGTTTTCCATTTTGCTCAGATGGAGTGTGGGGGTTTTGGCTGCATGCTGGAAAACTGTCTTGAGAAGCTCCTCTATAAATCAGTTTTGCTGAGCTTTGGTTTTTTTACAGGTGAGAGGGGAACATGTAACATGTACTCTTAGGGTGTGTTCTTTGGGAAAGCACAGAGACATTCCTGCCTTTGTTTCTCCCCCTTAAATCTTTTGTGTTGGATGGCTGGGGGCTGAGCCTGAAGATTTTAATTAGCCTTTAACTTGGAAAGAACATGGAATGAGGAAACAGCTTTTTAAAATTTGTCTTCTTGACTGATTTATGAAGTAACTTCAATAATAAAATGTCTATGGCAGACCCCATCAAGTTTTGAAGAACTACTTCTTTGAAGTGGAGACAGCTTTTGAGTGATGTGAATTATTTCTGCTAGCTTAAGCTTTCCTTTTCAAGGCATTTAGGTAGCCCCAGCCCCGGCGTTGAACAATGGTGCTTTAGGGAAAAGGAAGCAGAGACAGAGGGGTTGAAAAAGGCGTGTGAGACTTGCCTTACATATCCCCAGTTTGGGAAGGTACTGAACAGTAAAAGAAACTCAGGACAGCTGGGGTTCAGTTGCTTTTGGGTTTGTGATCTGTTTTGGGGCTTTTATCACTGGGGCAAAGAATATTTAACTTTCCTTGCCTGGAGGAGCTGTTTTCCTTGTCTTGCCTTTGTCATGAGGTGTGACAGTTTTGCACCCAAAACTGTGTGTACTGTGTCCAGTGTTTGGTGCTTTTGCCTGTGGTCTGGCATTGCCAGGGGTGGGGCTTCTTTTAGGAAAGCAGCTCCTTCAGGATGTGCTTCCTTGAGCTGGATGTCTGGGAGAGGTGTTGGAATGGCAGTCGCAGTAGTTTTTCATGGTTTCCAGGCTCTTTCACCCAGTTCATTCCAGTCCATTTCAGAATGTGATGCAGAGCAGAATGACTGCAGTTCAACTGTAAGTACAGTTCAGCCAGAATGGGTGCATGAACTTCAGCATCAGAGGTGTAAATGCTTGGGCATCTGTGAGTTTGCTGGAACCGGTGAAGTCCCAAGACCTGAACAACAGGCCCTCAGCTCAAGTTGACCTTGAGATGAAAGTTTAAACCAGATGTTGTGTTTGTATCCCCTCAGTAGTGAAAGAACCAGGTTCATGAGTGTTCTGCACTAGGTCGCTGCTCATTAGTGAAACAGGGCTTGACCTTTCCATGTTTAGATGTCACTGTTGGACACGAAAGAAAGACACGGAATTGTGATTCAGAAGGCTGATGCTCTAAAAAGGGGCTGTTTTATTCTCAGAAGCTATTTTTATACCCTTTTACAATGTGCCCACCTAAGAGGTGGGATCCTTTGAACCATTGGTCACACCAAGGGTCAACAAGCCAAGTCCCTCCTTAGGAGAGAAATGTGAAAAACTAGATAGTTTAAAAACTATGACCTTGTTTACCAGTTTTGCTACCTGGGAAAGAACTTCAGAGAACCTAAATACGACAAGCAGCGACTACATTTAGAGGCCAGGCAGGGCCCTGAAATCAGTCCTGTGGCCTTGCTGGGAGGTGCAGGGGCACAGGCAAGGCCACGGCGTTGCCAGGGCAGAGCGATCCATCGAGGATCCACCCTCGGAGAGGAGGATCTGTGGGTGCTGGCCAAACAAGCAAAAAGCTTGGCTGCAGCTTTCAAAAGTATAGGCCACCGGGCTCTCAGTGTTGCTGCTGCCTCTGAAAGCGTGGGTGCGAAACGAAAAGTAAAGGTTTGAAATGAAGAAAAGGTAGAAAAGAAATCAGAGACAGAAAGTACTTTTGAGTTGTTACCAGGAATGTTGGGGTTAGACACGGAGGGTCTGCTGCATGAGGCGACAGCGCCATCTGCTGCCTGGAACAAAAAACTACAGCAACCACCACGACAGTCGCCGCTGATCAGTGGGGCGACTGCGCTATCTCGTGGTTGGAGGGAAAAAATACAGCAACCACAACGCAAGTCGCCAGGGACCAGTGGAGCGACAACGCCACCTGGGCCTGGAGCGAACTCCAGCAGCCACCACGACAGTCGCCGCCGATCAGTGGGGCGACTGCGCCATCTCCTGTTCAGAGGGAAAAACTACAGCAACCGCAACAAAAGTCACCAGGGACCAGTGGGGTGACTGCACCATCTGGTGCCTCGAGTGAAGAACTACAGCAGCCACCACCACAGTCGCCGCTGATCAGTGGGGCGACTGCACCATCTGGTGCCTGGAGCGAAGAACCACAGCAGCCACCACGACAGTCACCGCTGATCAGTGGGGCAACTGCGCCATCTCGTGGTCAGAGGGAAAAACTACAGCAACTGCAATGCAAGCCGCCAGGGAGCAGTGCAGCGACAGCGCCATCTCATAGTTGGAGGGAAAAACAAACAACTGCAACGAAAGTTGCCAGGGACCAGTGGAGCGACATCGCCATCTGGTGCCTGGAGCGAAGAACTACAGCAGCCACCACGACAGTCGGCGCTGATCAGTGGAGCAACTGCGCCATCTCATGGTTGGAGGGAAAAACTACAGCAACCTCAAAGAAAGTCTCCAGGGACCAGTGCAGTGACAACACCATCTGGTGCCTGGACTGAAGACCTACAGAAGCCACCAGGACAGTCGCCGCTGATCAGTGGGGCGACTGCGCCATCTGGTGTTCTGAGGGAAAAACTACAGCAGCCACCACGACAGTCGCTGCTCATGAGTGGAGCAACAGCGCCATTAGGTGCCTGGAGGGAAGAACTACAGCAGCCACCACGAAAGTCGCTGCTGAGCAGTGGGGCGACTGCGCCATCTCGTGGTTGGAGGGAAAAACTACAGCAACCTCAACGAAAATCGCAAGTGACCACTAGAGCAAGAGCGCCATCAGGTGTCTGGAGCGAAGAACTAAAGCAGCCACGACGAAAGTCGCCGCTGATCAGTGGGGCGACAGTGCCATCTCGTTGCCAGGCGTAAAAACTACAGCAACCACAACGCAAGTCGCCTGTGACCACTGGAGCGACTGCACAGTCTGGTGCCTGGAGCAAAGAACTACAGCAGCCACCCCGACAGTCGCCGCTGACCAGTGGGACGACTGCGTCACCTTGTGGTTGGACGGAAAAACTACAGCAATTGAAAAGAAAGTTGCAAGTGACCAGTGGAACAACAGCGCCATCTGGCTCGTGGAGCGAAGACCTACAGCAGCCACCATGACAGTCGCCGCTGATCAGTGGGGCAACTGCGCCATCTCAAAGTTGGAGGGAAAAAGTACAGCAACAACAACGCAAGTCGCCAGGGAGCAGTTGAGCAACAGCGCCATCTGGTGCCTGGAGAAAAGAATTACAGCAGCCCCCATGACAGCCGCCGCTGATCAGTGGGGCGACTGCGCCATCGGGTGCCTGGAGCGAACAACTACAGCAGCCACCACGACAGTCGGCGCTGATCAGTGGGGCAACTGCGCCATCTCGTGGTCAGAGGGAAAAACTACAGCAATTGAAAAGAAAGTTGCAAGTGACCAGTGGAACAACAGCGCCATCTCGTGGAGCGAAGACCAATAGCAGCCACCATGACAGCCGCCATTGATCAGTGGGGCGAATGCGCCATCTTGTGTTCTGAGGGAAAGACTACAGCAACCGCAACGAAAGTCGCCAGTGACCAGTGGAGCGACATCGCCATCTGGTGCCTGGAGCGAAGAACTACAGCAGCCACCACGACAGTCACCGCTGATCAGTTCGGTGACTGCGCCATCTCGTGGTTGGAGGGAGAAACTACATCAACCGCAATGAAAGTCGCCAGTGACCAGTGGAGCAAGATCGCCATCTCGTTTGTGGATTGAAGAACTACACGAGCTACCAAGAATGTCACCGCTGATCAGCAGGGCGACTGCGCCATATCGTGGTCAGGCGGAAGAACGACAACAACCGCAACGCAAGTCACCAGTGACCAGTTGAGCGACAGTGCCATTCGGTACCTGGACCAAAGAACTACAGCAGCCCTAAAGACAGCCGCCGCGGATCAGTGGGGCGACTGCGCTATCTCGTGGTCAGAGGGAAAAATGACTGCAACCACAACGCAAGTCGCCAGGGACCAGTGGAGCGACAGCGCCGTCAGGCGCATGGAGCAAAAAACTACAGCAGCCGTGAGGACAGTCGCCGCTGATCAGTAAGGCGACTGCGCCATCTCCTGTTCTGAGGGAAAAACTACAGCAACCGCTACGAAAGTTGCCAGGGACTAGTGGAGCGACATCGCCACCTGGTGCCTGGAGCCAAGAACTACAGCAGCCACCACGATAGTCGCTGCTGAGCAGTGGGGCGAATGCGCCATCTCGTGTTTGGATGGAAAAACTACAGCAACTGCAACGAAAGTCGCCGGCAACCACTGGAGCAAAAGTGCAATCCGGTGCCTGGAGCGAAGAAGTACAGCAGCCACCAGGACAGTCGCCGCTCATCAGTGGGGAAACTGCACCATCTCATTGTTGGAGGGAACACCTACAGCAACCGCAACACAAGACACCAGGGACCACTGGGGTGACAGCACCATCCGATGCATGGAGCGAAGAACTACAGCAGCCACCACGACAGTCGCCGCTGATCAGTGGGGCGACTGCGCCATCTCGTGGTCGGGTGGAAAAACTACAGAACCACAATGAAAGTCACCGGGGACCAGTGGAGCGACATCGCCATCTGGAGCCTGGAGCGAAGAACTACAGTAGCCACGACGACAGTCGCTGCTGAGCAGTGGGGTGATTGCACCATCTCGTGGTCGGAGGGAAAAACTACAGCAACCGCAATGCAAGGAACCAGGGACCAGTACAGCGACATCGCCATCTGGTGCCTGGAGCGAAGAACTACAGCAGCCACCACGACAGTTGCCGCTGATCAGTGTGGCGACTCCGCCATCTTGTGGTTAGAGGAAAAAAATTCAGCAACCTGAACGAAAGTTGCCGATGACCAGTGGAGCGACATCGCCACCTGGTGCATGGAGCCAAGAATTAAAGCAGCCACCACAACAGTTGCTGCTGACCAGTGGGGCGACTACGCCACCTCGTGGTTAGATGGAGAAACTACAGCAGCCTCAAAAGAAGTCGCCAGTGACCAGTGGAGCGACAGCGCCATCTGGTTCGTGGAGCAAAGAACTACAGCAGCCTCCACGACAGTCCCCACTAATCAGTGGCGTGACTTCGCCATCTCGTGGTTGGAGGGAAAAACTACAGCAACCCCAAAAAAATTGCCAGTGACCAGTGGAGCGACATCGCCATCTGGTGCCTGGAGCCAAGAACTACAGCAGCCACCACGATAGTCGCCGCTGATCAGTGGGGCGACCGCGCCATCTCGTGCTTGGAGGGAAAAACTACAGCAACCGCAACGCAAGTTACCAGGGACCAGTGGAGCGACAGCGCCATCTGGTGCCTGGAGCGAAGAACTACAGCAGCCACCACGACAGTCGCCGCTGACCAGAGGGGCGAGTGTGCCATCTCGTGGTTGGAGGGAAAAACTACAGCAACCTCAATTAAAGTCGCGAGTGACCAGTGGAGCGACAACGCCATCTGGTTCGTGGAGCGAAGCACTACAGCAGCCACCACAAGAGTCGCTGCTGGTCAGAGGGGCGACTGCGCCATCTCGTGGTCGGAGGGAAACACTACAGCGACCGCAACCAAAGTTGCCAGGGACCAGTGGAGCGACAGCGCCATTAGGTGCCTGGAGCGAAGAACTACTGCAGCCACCAGGACAGACGACGCTGATCAGTGGGGTTACTGCGCCATCTCGTGGTTGAAGAGAAAAACTACAGCAACCGCAACGCAAGTCGCCAGGGACCAGTAGAACGACATCGCCATCTGGTGCCTGGAGCGAAGATCTACAGCAACCACCACGATAGTCACTGCTGAGCAGTGGGGCGAATGCGCCATCTCGTGTTTGGATGGAAAAACTACAGCAACCGCAACGAAAGTCGCCGGCAACCACTGGAGCAAAAGTGCAGTCCGGTGCCTGGAGCGAAGAAGTACAGCAGCCACCAGGACAGTCGCCGCTCATCAGTGGGGAAACTGCACCATCTCATTGTTGGAGGGAACACCTACAGCAACGGCAACGCAAGTCACCAGGGACCACTGGGGTGATAGCACCATCCGATGCATGGAGCGAAGAACTACAGCAGCCACCACGACAGTCGCCGCTGATCAGTGGGGCGACTGCGCCATCTTGTGGTCGGGTGGAAAAACTACAGAACCACAATGAAAGTCACCAGGGACCAGTGGAGCGACAGCGCCATCTGGAGCCTGGAGCAAAGAACTACAGCAGCCCCCACGACAGTCGTCGCTGATCAGTGTGGCGACTGTGCCATCTCATGGTTGGAGGGAGAAACTACAGCAACCGAAACAAAAGTCGCCAGTGACCAGTGGAGCGACAGCGCCATCTGGTGCCTAGAGCGAAGAACTACAGCAGCCCCCACGACAGACGCTGCTAATCAGTGGGGCGATTGCACCATCTCGTGGTCGGAGGGAAAAACTACAGCAACCGCAACGCAAGTCGCCAGGGACCAGTAGAGCAACATCGCCATCTGGTGCCTGGAGCGAAGAACTACAGCAGCCACCACGACAGTCGCCGCTGATCACTGGGGCGACTGCGCCATCTGGTGATTGGAGAGAAGAACTACAGCAGCCACCATGACAGTCGCCGCTGACCAGTGGGGCGACTGCGCCATCTCGTGGACGAGGGTAAAACAACAGCAACCGCAACGCAAGTTGCCAGGGACCAGTGGTGCGACAGCGCCGTCTGGTGCCTGGAGCGAAGAACTACAGCAGCCACCACGACAGTCGCTGCTGAGCAGTGGGGCGAATGCGCCATCTCGTGTTTGGATGGAAAAACTACAGCAACTGCAACGAAAGTCGCCGGCAACCACTGGAGCAAAAGTGCAATCCGGTGCCTGGAGCGAAGAACTACAGCAGCCACGACGACAGTCGCTGCTGAGGAGTGGGGCGCTTGCACCATCTCGTGGTCGGAGGGAAAAACTACAGCAACCGCAACGAAAGTCGCCAGAGATCAGTGGAGCGACAGCGCCGTCAGGTGCATGGAGCAAAAAGCTACAGCAGCCGCAAGGACAGTCGCCACTGATCAGTAAGGCGACTGCGCCATCTCCTGTTCTGAGGGAAAATCTACAGCAACCGCTACGAAAGATGCCGGGGACCAGTGGAGCGACATCGTCATCTGGTGCCTGGAGCGAAGAACTAGAGCAGCCACCACCAGAGTCACCGCTGATCAGTAAGGCGACTGCGCCATCTCCTGTTCTGAGGGAAAAATTACAGCACCCCCAACGAAAGTCGCCGGCGACCACTGGAGCAACAGTGCCATCCGGTGCCTGGAGCGAAGAATTACAGCAGCCACCAGGACAGTCGCCGCTCATCAATGGGGCAACTGCGCCATCTCGTGGTTAGAGGGAACACCTACAGAAACCGCAACGCAAGTCGCCAGGGACCAGTGGATTGACAGCGCCATCTGGTGCCTGGAGTGAAGAACTACAGCAGCCACCACGACAGTCGCTGCTGATCACTGGGGCGACTGCGCAATCTGGTGATTGGAGAGAAGAACTACAGCAGCCACCACGACAGTCGCCGCTGATCAGTGGAGCGACTCCGGCATCTTGTGTTTGGAGGGAAAAACTACAGCAACCGCAACGAAAGTCGCCAGGGACCAGTGGATTGACAGCACCATCTGGTGCCAGGAGCGAAGAACTACAGCAGCCACCAGGACAGTTGCAGCTGATCAGAGGGGCGACTGCGCCATCTCGTGGTTGGAGGGAAAAGCTACAGCAACCGCAACGAAAGTCGCCAGGGACCAGTGGAACGACATCGCCACCTGGTGCCTGGAGCGAAGAACTACAGCAGCCACCACGACAGTGTCCGCTGATCAGTGTGGCGACTGCGCCATCTTGTGGTTGGAGGGAAAAACTACAGCAACCTCAACGAAAGTCGCCAGGGACCAGTGGAGCGACAGCGCCATTTGGTGCCAGGAGCGAAGAACTACAGCAGCCACCACGACAGTTGCAGCTGATCAGAGGGGCGACTGCGCCATCTCGTGGTTGGAGGGAAAAACTAGAGCAACAGCAACGAAAGTTGCCGGTGACCAGTGGAGCGACAGCGCCATCTGGTGCGTGGAGCCAAGAATTCGAGCAGGCACCACGACAGTCACAGCTGATCAGTGGGGCGACTGCTCCATCTCTTGGTCGGAGGGAAAAACTACAGCAACCGCAACAAAAGTCGCCGATGACCAGTGGAGCAACATCGCCACCTGGTGCCTGGAGCCAAGAATTAAAGCAGCCACCACGACAGTTGCTGCTGATGAGTGGGGCGACTGCACCATCTCGTGGTTGGAGGGAAAAACTACAGCAGCCTCAAAAGAAGTGGCCAGTGACCAGTGGAGCGACAGCGCCATCTGGTTCGTGGAGCAAAGAACTACAGCAGCCTCCATGACAGTCCCCACTAATCAGTGGCGTGACTGCACCATCTCGTGGTTGGAGGAAAAAACTACAGCAACCGCAACAAAAGTTGCCAGGGACCAGTGGAACAACATCGCCATCTGGTGCCTGGAGCGAAGAACTACAGCAGCCACCACGACAGTCGCTGCTGACCAGTGGGGCGACTACGCCATCTCGTGGTTGGAGGGAAAATCTACAGCAACCGCAACGAAAGTCGCCAGGGATCAGTTGAGCGACAGCGCCGTCAGGTGCATGGAGCAAAAAACTACAGCAGCCGCAAGGACAGTCGCCGCTGATCAGTAAGGCGACTGCGCCATCTCCTGTTCTGAGGGAAAATCTACAGCAACCGCTAAGAAAGTTGCCCGGGACCAGTGGAGCGACATCGCCATCTGGTGCCTGGAGCGAAGAACTAGAGGAGCCACCACGACAGTCACCGCTGATCAGTAAGGCGACTGCGCCATCTCCTGTTGTGAGGGAAAAACTACAGCAACCCCAACGAAAGTCGCCGGCGACCACTGGAGCAACAGTGCCATCCGGTGCCTGGAGTGAAGAACTACAGCAGCCACCAGGACAGTCGCCGCTCATCAGTGGGGCAACTGCGCCATCTCGTGATTAGAGGGAACACCTACAGAAACCGCAACGCAAGTCGCCTGGGACCAGTGGAGCGACAGCGCCATCTCGTTGGTGGAGCAAAGAATTACAGCAGCCACCACGACAGTCGCCGCTGATCAGTGGAGCGACTCCGGCATCTTGTGTTTGGAGGGAAAAACCTACAGCAACCTCAACGAAAGTCGCCAGGGACCAGTGGAGCGACAGCGCCATCTGGTGCCAGGAGCGAAGAACTACAGCAGCCACCATGACCGTTGCCGCTGATCAGTGTGGCGACTCTGCCATCTTGTGGTTAGAGGGAAAAACTACAGCAACCTCAACGAAAGTCGCCAGGGACTACTGGAGCGACATCGCCATCTGGTGCCAGGAGCGAAGAACTACAGCAGCCACCACGACAGTCGCAGCTGATCAGAGGGGCGACTGCGCCATCTCGTGGTTGGAGGGAAATGCTACAGCAACCGCAACGAAAGTCGCCAGGGACCAGTAGAGCAACATCGCCGTCTGGTGCCTGGAGCAAAGAACTACAGCAGCCACCACGACAGTCGCCGCTCATCACTGGGGCGACTGCGCCATCTGGTGATTGGAGAGTAGAACTACAGCAGCCACCAGGACAGACGACGCTGATCAGTGGGGTGACTGCGCCATCTCGTGGTTGGAGGGAAAAACTACAGCAACCGCAACGCAAGTCGCCAGGGACCAGTGGAACGACATCGTCATCTCGTGCCTGGAGCGAAGAACTACAGCAGACACCACGACAGTCGCTGCTGAGCAGTGGGGCGACTGCTCCATCTCGTAGTTAAAGGGAAAAACTACAGCAACCGCAACGCAAGTCACCAGTGACCAGTGGAGCGACAGCGCCACTTCGTGCCTGGAGCCAAGAACTAAAGCAGCCACCACGACAGTTGCTGCTGACCAGTGGGGCGACTGCACCATCTCGCGGTTGGAGAGAAAAACTACAGCAGCCTCAAAAGAAGTCGCCAGTGACCAGTGGAGCGACAGTGCCATCTGGTTCGTGGAGCAAAGAACTACAGCAGCCTCCACGACAGTCCCCACTAATCAGTGGCATGACTGCGCCATCTTGTGGTTGGAGGGAAAAGCTACAGCAACTGCAACAAAAGTTGCCAGGGATCAGTGGAGCAACATCGCCATCTGGTGCCTGGAGCGAAGAACTACAGCAGCCACCACAACAGTCGCCGCTGACCAGTGGGGCGAGCGCGCCATATCGTGGTTGGAGGGACAAAGTACAGCAACCGCAACGAAAGTCGCCAGGGATCAGTTGAGCGACAGTGCCGTCAGGTGCATGAAGCAAAAAACTACAGCAGTCGTGAGGACAGTCGCCCCTGATCAGTAAGGCGACTGCGCCATCTCCTGTTGTGAGGGAAAATCTACAGCAACCGCTACGAAAGTTGCCGGGGACCAGTGGAGCGACATCGCCATCCGGTGCCTGGAGCGAAGAACTACAGCAGCCACCACGATAGTCACCGCTGATCAGTAAGGCGACTGCGCCATCTCCTGTTGTGAGGGAAAAACTACAGCAACCCCAACGAAAGTCGCCGGCGACCACTGGAGCAACAGTGCCATCCGGTGCCTGGAGCGAAGAACTACAGCAGCCACCAGGACAGTTGCCGCTCATCAGTGGGGCAACTGCGCCATCTCATGGTTAGAGGGAACACCTACAGAAACCACAACGCAAGTCGCCAGGCACCTGTGGAGCGACAGCGCAATCTGGTTGGTGGAGCAAAGAACTACAGCAGCCACCACGACAGTCGCCGCTGATCAGTGGAGCGACTCCACCATCTTGTGTTTTGAGGGAAAAACTACAGCAACCGCAACGAAAGTCGCCAGGGACCAGTGGAGCGACAGCGCGATCTGGTGCCTGGAGCGAAGAACTACAGCAGCCACCACGACAGTGTCCGCTGATCAGTGTGGCGACTCCGCCATCTTGTGGTTGGAGGGAAAAACTACAGCAACCTCAACGAAAGTCGCCAGGGACCAGTGGAGCGACAGCGCGATCTGGTGCCTGGAGCGAAGAACTACAGCAGCCACCACGACAGTGTCCGCTGATCAGTGTGGCGACTCCGCCATCTTGTGGTTGGAGGGAAAAACTACAGCAACCTCAACGAAAGTCGCCTGGGACCAGTGGAGCGACAGCGCCATCTGGTGCCAGGAGCGAAGAACTACAGCAGCCACCACGACAGTTGCAGCTGATCAGAGGGGCGACTGCGCCATCTCGTGGTTGGAGGGAAAAACTACAGCAACAGCAACGAAAGTTGCCGGTGACCAGTGGAGCGACAGCACCATCTGGTGCGTGGAGCCAAGAATTCGAGCAGGCACCACGACAGTCACTGCTGATCAGTGGGGCGACTGCTCCATCTCTTGGTCGGAGGGAAAAACTACAGCAACCGCAACAAAAGTTGCCGGTGACCAGTGGAGCAACATCGCCACCTGGTGCCTGGAGCCAAGAATTAAAGCAGCCACCACGACAGTTGCTGCTGATGAGTGGGGCGACTGCACCATCTCGTGGCTGGAGGGAAAAACTACAGCAGCCTCAAAAGAAGTGGCCAGTGACCAGTGGAGCGACAGCGCCATCTGGTTTGTGGAGCAAAGAACTACAGCAGCCTCCACGACAGTCCCCACTAATCAGTGGCGTGACTTCGCCATCTCGTGGTTGGAGGGAAAAAACTACAGCAACCGCAACAAAAGTTGCCAGGGACGAGTGGAGCGACATCGCCATCTGGTGCCTGGAGCGAAGAACTACAGCAGCCACCGCGACAGTCGGCACTGATCAGTGGGGCGACAGCACCATCTGGTGCTTGGAGAGAAGAACTATTGCAGCCACCACGACAGTCGTCACTGACCAGTGGGGCGACTGCGCCATCTCGTGTTCAAGGGAAAAACTACAGCAACCGCAACGCAAGTTTCCAGGGACCAGTGGAGCGACAGCGCCATCAGGTGCCTGGAGCGAAGAACTACAGCAGTCACCACGACAGTCGCTGCTGAGCAGTGGGGCGACTGCACCATTTTGTGGTTGGAGGGAAAAACTACAGTAGCCTCAAAAGAAGTTTCCAATTACCAGTGGAGCGACATCGCCATCTACTTTGTGGAGCGAAGAACTACAGCAGCCACCACGACAGTCCCCACTAATCTGTGGCGTGACTGTGCTATCTCGTGTTTGGAGGGAAAAACTACAGCAACCGCAACGAAAGTTGACGGTGACCAGTGGAGCGACATCGCCATCTGGTGCCTGGAGCCAAGAACTACAGCAGCCACCACAACAGTCGCCGCTGATCAGTGTGGCGACTCCGCCATCTCGTGGTTGGAGGGAAAATCTACTCCAAACGCAACGCAAGTCGCCAGGGAACAGCGGAGTGACAGCGCCATCTGGTGCCTGCAGTGAAGAACTATAGCAGCCCCCAAAACAGTCGACGCTGATCAGTGTGGCGACTGTGCCATCTCGTGCTTTGAGTGCAAAACTACAGCAACCGCAATGAAAGTCGCCAATGACCTGTGGAGTGACAGTGCCATCTGTGTTTTTACAAGTGAGAGGAGAACATGTAACATGTTTGGGAAAGCACAGAGACATTCCTGCCTTTTTTTCTCCTCCTGGAATCTTCTGTGGTGGGTGGCTGGGGGCTGAGACTGAAGATTTTAATTAGCCTTTAACTTGGAAAGAACATGGAATGAGGAAACAGCTTTTTAAAATTTGTCTTCTTGACTGATTTATGAAGTAACTTCAATAATAAAATGTCTGTGGCAGTCCCCATCAAGTTTTTAAGAACTATTTCTTTGAAGTGGAGACAGCTTTTGAGTGATGTGAATTATTTCTGCTAGCTTAAGCTTTCCTTTTCAAGGCATTTAGGTAGCCTCAGCCCCGGCGTTGAACAATGGTGCTTTAGGGAAAAGGAAGCAGAGACAGAGGGGTTGAAAAAGGCGTGTGAGACTTGCCTTACATATCCCCAGTTTGGGAAGGTACTGAACAGTAAAAGAAACTCAGGACACCTGGGGTTCAGTTGCTTTTGGGTTTGTGATCTGTTTTGGGGCTTTTATCACTGGGGCAAAGAATATTTAACTTTCCCTGCCTGGAGGAGCTGTTTTCCTTGTCTTGCCTTTGTCATGAGGTGTGACAGTTTTGCACCCAAAACTGTGTGTACTGTGTCCAGTGTTTGGTGCTTTTGCCTGTGGTCTGGCATTGCCAGGGGTGGGGCTTCTTTTAGGAAAGCAGCTCCTTCAGGATGTGCTGCCGTCAGAATACTTCCTTGAGCTGGATGTCTGGGAGAGGTGTTGGAATGGCAGTCGCAGTAGTTTTTCATGGTTTCCAGGCTCTTTCACCCAGTTCATTCCAGTCCATTTCAGAATGTGATGCAGAGCAGAAGGACTGCAGTTCAACTGTAAGTACAGTTCAGCCAGAATGGGTGCATGAACTTCAGCATCAGAGGTGTAAATGCTTGGGCATCTGTGAGTTTGCTGGAACCGGTGAAGTCCCAAGACCTGAACAACAGGCCCTCAGCTCAAGTTGACCTTGAGATGAAAGTTTAAACCAGATGTTGTGTTTGTATCCCCTCAGTAGTGAAAGAACCAGGTTCATGAGTGTTCTGCACTAGGTCGCTGCTCATTAGTGAAACAGGGCTTGACCTTCCCATGTTTAGATGTCACTGTTGGACATGAAAGAAAGACACAGACCCGTGAATCAGAAGGTGGATGCTCTAAAAAGGGGCTGTTTTATTCTCAGAAGCTATTTTTATTCCCTTTTACAATGTGCCCACCTAAGAGGTGGGATCCCTTGGACCATTGGTCACACCAAGGGTCAACAAGCAAAGTCCCTCCTTAGGAGAGAAATGTGAAAAATAAGATAGTTTAAAAACTATGATCTTGTTTACCAGTTTTGGTCCCTGGGAAAGAACTTCAGAGAACCTGAACGTGACAAGCAGTGACTACATTTAGAGGCCAGAGAGGGCCCGGAAATGAGTCCTGTGGCCTTGCTGGGAGGTGCAGGGGCAAAGGCAGCCCCTGGATTGCCCCTTAAGCCTTGGCCACTCTTTGGGTGCAATCCAGGAGGAGGCTGAAGCCAGCGATTCCCGCAAAAGAACTTGTGTAAGCCTCTTTCTCGCACCCAATTGTCCGGGCTGGGCACTGTCCCAGCACCAGTCACTGCTCTCCTTGCCTTCTTCACCTTGACTGCTGATATCCAGCTTTACTTCCTAAAAATAGTAACAAAGAACAGAGCTGTAACAGAGCCACCATTTACACTTCCCCTGCAAAGACAAACAGTGACCCACCTCCTCAGGGGAAGCCCTCTCACCCCGGATGGGGCGCTCTGCCGCACATTCTATCCATCTGCATCTGAAAGAAAGTGAGCAACAAAAGTCAAAGTGCTGCAGGATAACTTAAAAGCTCCAGACCTCTTGTGTCGTATCTAGGCATATTCCCTACAGTCCAACTCCACCCCTCATTACAAATTCCAAGCCCTAGGCATTTACCCTATTACTTCCACACCCAGACTAAGCAGCAAGGCAGAGCAGCTCCGGTCCAAACTCACACCAACACCCGTGACACAGGAGACCACAAACGAGGGAACACAACGGGGACAAAAAACTCTCGGCCACAAGAATGGCCCTGAGAACCCAGAGAACTCAGAATGAGGTGACCGAGGTAAGACCTATGGCGAGCTGGCCAGGCTCGCAGAACCCTGCAGGAAGAAGATGCCAGCGGGATGACTTATTCCAAGGAGCGCAAAGACGGATGCCCGAGACTGCTATGGTCAGAATCACCTCCCTGTCTTTGCCTTCTGACAAGTCCTAATCCGCCAGAATGGATCGTTGCGGAGCACAGCTGTCGACACGGCTCAGAACAAGACCTGAAAGGACACTGGACTGGATGCTCCTGAGGAGAGGGGCGATGCCTGTCCCAGCTCCCGAGTCAAAGGCGCCGGGCCGAGGAGCGCAGAGATCGCAGATGCTAAGGCTGACGCCAGGGTTTCCAAGAGGCCCCCGGAAAGGCCACGGTAAAAGACGTGAAAGACGAGATGCCCAGAAGACACAGAAGGCACGACAGACAAGTGACACAACACGCACCGGTACTGCTCTGCCCTGCACACCTCAGCATTGTGAACAAAACTGAGACTTCCCTTCGATGGGGCCCAAGGGGTCACATCTTGAACATCCCTGTCTCCAAAGCTGACTCAAAAATCCCTCCCGGTGACCCCCGACCCAGCACACTGCTTTTGATCTCCTCTGTGATCTGTAGCCCTGCACTTATCTCTGGGATGACAATCCACGTCGGGTGCAAAGGAAGGCCAGCTCCATGGAAATGAACGCGTCGGCCCCGTGGACGTCGAGACACTTCCGCGTCCGCCTCGGTGCTGCCGTAACCGGATATGGGCTCCGCACCTCCTCACGGTACCTAGGACCACCAAACAAAAAATGTGACTATTGCCCTCCAGGCAATAGGAGCAATCCCCACGGCTCCTCCGCACCATTGGCCCAGCTCGCCTCGAATCTTCATTCGACTCCAGAGGCTGCTCGGAGGGTACCTGCAAAATGAAAAGGTACACGCTTAGCAAGCTGCTGCACACCGCTCTCTTAGGACTCACCCCACCTAAAGGCCGACTCACCCGCTCGCCTCTATTCCTTGGCACACCCGGGGCAGCGGCAGCACCTGCAAAGAAACAAAGCAAAAAGGCATGCTGAGATGCCGTGAAACGGCAACCGCCCCGGTCCGACTGAAGTACGCCACAAGTGTACCTTAAGCTTGCATCCATCTGGCCTCTGGCAGCCCGGGTCAGGAGAACTGGCAAGCAGAACACCTAAAATAAAAAAGCCCCAGATGATGCTTGGAGCTGCACCAGAAATCGAGACCTGAGCAGTGACAACTGCTTCTGCCCTCCGATCTCTGCTCACCTCGCTCCACTGACCTTTACTGCAGATACGCAGCTCCACTTCCTAGAAATAAAGACAAAGAGCAGTGCTGTAACAGAGCCACCATATACACTTCCCCTGCAAAGACAAACAGTGACCCACCTCCTCAGGGGAAGCCCTCTCACCCGGGATGGGGCGCATCTGCATCTGAAAGAAAGTTAGGAACAAAAGTCAAAGTGCTGCAGGAGAACTTGACAGCTGCAGACATCTTGTGTCCATCTAGGCATATTCTCTACAGTCCAACTCCACCCCTCATTACAAATTTCAAGCCCCCAGCACTTGCCCTATTACTCCTACACCCAGACTAAGCAGCAAGGCAGAGCAGCTCCGGGCCAAATACACACCCACACCCGTGACACAGGAGACCACAAACGAGGGAACACAACGGGGACAGAAAACTCTCGGCCACAAGAATGGCCCTGAGGACCCAGAGAACTCAGAATGAGGTGACCGAGGTAAGACCTATGGCGAGCTGGCCGGGCTCGCAGAACCCTGCAGGAAGAAGATGCTAGCGGGATGACTTATTGCTAGGAGCGCAAAGATGGGTGCCCGAGAGTGCTACGGTCAGAATCACCTCCCTGTCTTTGCCTTCTGACAAGTCCTAATCCGCCAGAATGAATGGTTGCGGAGCACAGCTGTCGACACGGCTCAGAACAAGACCTGAAAGGACACCAGACTGGATGCTCCTGAGGAGAGGGGCGATGCCTGTCCCAGCTCCCGAGTCAAAGGCGCCAGGCCGAGGAGCGCAGAGATCACAGATGCTAAGGCTGACGCCAGGGTTTCCAAGAGGCCCCCGGAAAGGCCACGGCAAAAGCCGTGAAAGACGAGATGCCCAAAAGACACAGAAGGCACCACAGACAAGTGACACGACACGCACCGGTACTGCTCTGCCCTGCACACCTCAGCATTGTGATCAAAACTGAGACTTCCTTTCGATGGGGCCCAAGGGGTCACATCTTGGACATCCCTGTCTCCAAAGCTGACTCAAAAATCCCTCCCGGTGACCCCCGACCCGGCACACTGCTTTTGATCTCCTCTGTGATCTGTAGTCCTGCACTTATCTCTGGGGCATCTGGGGATGGGAATCCATGTCAGGTACAAAGGAAGGCCGGCTCATTGTCTGGGAAATTCCTGCTGTCACCGGGCTCTTATTGTTGTCTCTTATTCTGCTACAAGAAAGAAAACCAAAAAAGCGTGAATCTTAGCAGCACATCAGCCAAAAATGGCATTTCTGCTACTCACCATCTCTTAAGAATGCCCGGGTCCTCGGGCAGCACACTTTGGCTGCGCTGCAAGGCTGACACTTGCAGAGCCAGCATCTCCATGGCCTTATTGGCACTGAGCTCACCCACCACGGCCTCTATCAGCGGCGTGAGCATCCCCGGTTGCAGTGGGACAAGGGTTCCAGGATGGACATCCCCAGAGAACCCCAAACCGGTGGATTCTGCCTCCCCACTGTCACTTACTGGCTAGCCCTAGCCCAGGGTTACTGCCTGCACCTGTTCTCAGGGAAACAGGGGTGTTGTGATGACTGCTGTAAGGACTGCTATAGCTGTACTCTTAACTTATATCCCAGCCTGTACCCCTCCCTTTCACTGTATGCTCTCTCTGGCCCTTCAGTCCTTCACCTCTCAAGCCCTCCCTCAGCCTCTGTGTGTCACTGTCAAGTCCCCCTTGCTGGACCCTACACCTTGCAGCCGGGGATGCTCCTTATCCACAGGGTTCTCAAGAATGTCCCGCAAGCGGGACGCCATCTCCACAGTTGCTCCTACCCTAACTAAATGTAGCCCTGAGTCAGGGCTCCTACCCTAAGTGTGGCCCTGAGTCAGGGCAGAGGCTGACAGAGCCGAACTCTTTGCGGTGGCCAAGGCACGAAGCCTTACCAACCGCCGCCTCGAGGAGGGATGGACGCAATCCCCGGCTGCGGAGAGACAGGTGATCCCAGGGAGGGGTGGGGCGGGAAACCCCCTTTTTTCCCCAACCCTGCGGACCCTGCTCCCCACTAACACTTCCTGCCTAGCCTAGCCTTTGGGTTACTGCCTGCACCTCTCAGGGCTTCTGGCATTCTCCTGCATTAGACTTACTGCCTGCTGCGGCTCTCAGGGAAACAGGGGTGTGGTGCTGTGTGTGTGGGCTGCTATAGGTGTGCGCTAACTTGTATCCCAGCCTGTACCCCTCTCTTTCACTGTGTGCTCTCTGACCCTTGAGCCCTTTACCTCTCAAGCCCTCCCTCAGCCTCTGTGCGTCACTGCCAAGTCCCCCTGCCGAACCCCACGCCTTGCAACCGGGGATGCTCTTTATCAGGATACTCCTGGGACAGGGATCCCGGGGGGGCCACCCATCTCCCACTGCATCCCTTTACCTTGTGGGCTCTCGAAGACGGCCGACAATGCAAAGCTGGCTAAAACGCAGAGATGGGTCAGAACTGCCCTGCCCGGCCAAGTCTGTGGGGATGCTGAGGAGAAACCCTCCCCCTTCACCCCTGACAGCTCCATCCCACTAGGGCCCTCTCCTCTAAGATAACTTTAAGTTGCCTCCTGGGACTGAAAAGGCTTTTTCCCCATCTCCCAACCAGCTGTCCCAACACTTAGCTTTCAGAAGACGAGCAGACAAAATCCATCCTCGATGGAAATGAACGCGTCGGCCCCGTGGACGTCGAGACACCTCCGCGTCCGCCTCGGTGCTGCCGTAACCGGATATGGGCTCCGCACCTCCTCATGGTACCTAGGACCACCAAACAAAAAATGTGACTATTGCCCTCCAGGCAATAGGAGCAATCCCCACGGCTCCTCCGCACCATTGGCCCAGCTCGCCTCGAATCTTTATTCAACTCCAGAGGCTGCTCAGAGGGTACCTGCAAAATGAAAAGGTATACGCTTAGCAAGCTGCTGCCCACCACTCTCTTATGAGCCACCCCACCTAAAGGCCGACTCACCCGCTCGCCTCTATTCCTTGGCACGCCTGGGGCAGCGGCAGCACCTGCAAAGAAACAAAGCAAAAAGGCTCGCTGAGATGTCGTGAAACGGCAACCGCCCCGGTCCGACTGAAGTACGCCACAAGTGTACCTTAAGCTTGCATCCATCTGGCCTCTGGCAGCCCGGGTCAGGAGAACTGGCAAGCAGAACACCTAAAATAAAAAAGCCCCAGATGATGCTTGGAGCTGCACCAGAAATCGAGACCTGAGCAGTGACAACTGCTTCTGCCCTCCGATCTCTGCTCACCTCCCTCCACTGACCTTTACTGCAGATACGCAGCTCCACTTCCTAGAAATAAAGACAAAGAGCAGTGCTGTAACAGAGCCACCATATACACTTCCCCTGCAAAGACAAACAGTGACCCACCTCCTCAGGGGAAGCCCTCTCAACCGGGATGGGGCGCATCTGCATCTGAAAGAAAGTTAGGAACAAAAGTCAAAGTGCTGCAGGAGAACTTGACAGCTGCAGACATCTTGTGTCCATCTAGGCATATTCTCTACAGTCCAACTCCACCCCTCATTACAAATTTCAAGCCCCCAGCACTTGCCCTATTACTCCTACACCCAGACTAAGCAGCAAGGCAGAGCAGCTCCGGGCCAAATACACACCCACACCCGTGACACAGGAGACCACAAACAAGGGAACACAACGGGGACAGAAAACTCTCGGCCACAAGAATGGCCCTGAGGACCCAGAGAACTCAGAATGAGGTGACCGAGGTAAGACCTATGGCGAGCTGGCCGGGCTCGCAGAACCCTGCAGGAAGAAGATGCTAGCGGGATGACTTATTGCTAGGAGCGCAAAGATGGGTGCCCGAGACTGCTACGGTCAGAATCACCTCCCTGTCTTTGCCTTCTGACAAGTCCTAATCCGCCAGAATGAATGGTTGCGGAGCACAGCTGTCGACACGACTCAGAACAAGACCTGAAAGGACACCGGACTGGATGCTCCTGAGGAGAGGGGCGATGCCTGTCCCAGCTCCCGAGTCAAAGGCGCCGGGCCGAGGAGCGCAGAGATCGCAGATGCTAAGGCTGACTTTAGGGTTTCCGAGAGGCCCCCGGAAAGGCCACGGTAAAAGCCGTGAAAGACGAGATGCCCAGAAGACACAGAAGGCACGACAGACAAGTGACACAACACGCACCGGTACTGCTCTGCCCTGCACACCTCAGCATTGTGAACAAAACTGAGACTTCCCTTCGATGGGGCCCAAGGGGTCACATCTTGAACATCCCTGTCTCCAAAGCTGACTCAAAAATCCCTCCCGGTGACCCCCGACCCAGCACACTGCTTTTGATCTCCTCTGTGATCTGTAGCCCTGCACTTATCTCTGGGATGACAATCCACGTCGGGTGCAAAGGAAGGCCAGCTCCATGGAAATGAATGCTTCGGCCCCGTGGACGTCGAGACACCTCCGCGTCCGCCTCGGTGCTGCCGTAACCGGATATGGGCTCCGCACCTCCTCATGGTACCTAGGACCACCAAACAAAAAATGTGACTATTGCCCTCCAGGCAATAGGAGCAATCCCCACGGCTCCTCCGCACCATTGGCCCAGCTCGCCTCGAATCTTTATTCAACTCCAGAGGCTGCTCAGAGGGTACCTGCAAAATGAAAAGGTATACGCTTAGCAAGCTGCTGCCCACCGCTCTCTTATGAGCCACCCCACCTAAAGGCCGACTCACCCGCTCGCCTCTATTCCTTGGCACGCCTGGGGCAGCGGCAGCACCTGCAAAGAAACAAAGCAAAAAGGCATGCTGAGATGTCGTGAAACGGCAACCGCCCCGGTCCGACTGAAGTACGCCAAAAGTGTACCTTAAGCTTGCATCCATCTGGCCTCTGGCAGCCCGGGTCAGGAGAACTGGCAAGCAGAACACCTAAAATAAAAAAGCCCCAGATGATGCTTGGAGCTGCACCAGAAATCGAGACCTGAGCAGTGACAACTGCTTCTGCCCTCCGATCTCTGCTCACCTCCCTCCACTGACCTTTACTGCAGATACGCAGCTCCACTTCCTAGAAATAAAGACAAAGAGCAGTGCTGTAACAGAGCCACCATATACACTTCCCCTGCAAAGACAAACAGTGACCCACCTCCTCAGGGGAAGCCCTCTCACCCGGGATGGGGCGCATCTGCATCTGAAAGAAAGTTAGGAACAAAAGTCAAAGTGCTGCAGGAGAACTTGACAGCTGCAGACATCTTGTGTCCATCTAGGCATATTCTCTACAGTCCAACTCCACCCCTCATTACAAATTTCAAGCCCCCAGCACTTGCCCTATTACTCCTACACCCAGACTAAGCAGCAAGGCAGAGCAGCTCCGGGCCAAATACACACCCACACCCGTGACACAGGAGACCACAAACAAGGGAACACAACGGGGACAGAAAACTCTCGGCCACAAGAATGGCCCTGAGGACCCAGAGAACTCAGAATGAGGTGACCGAGGTAAGACCTATGGCGAGCTGGCCGGGCTCGCAGAACCCTGCAGGAAGAAGATGCTAGCGGGATGACTTATTGCTAGGAGCGCAAAGATGGGTGCCCGAGACTGCTACGGTCAGAATCACCTCCCTGTCTTTGCCTTCTGACAAGTCCTAATCCGCCAGAATGAATGGTTGCGGAGCACAGCCGTCGACACGACTCAGAACAAGACCTGAAAGGACACCAGACTGGATGCTCCTGAGGAGAGGGGCGATGCCTGTCCCAGCTCCCGAGTCAAAGGCGCCAGGCCGAGGAGCGCAGAGATCACAGATGCTAAGGCTGACGCCAGGGTTTCCAAGAGGCCCCCGGAAAGGCCACGGCAAAAGCCGTGAAAGACGAGATGCCCAAAAGACACAGAAGGCACCACAGACAAGTGACACGACACGCACCGGTACTGCTCTGCCCTGCACACCTCAGCATTGTGATCAAAACTGAGACTTCCTTTCGATGGGGCCCAAGGGGTCACATCTTGGACATCCCTGTCTCCAAAGCTGACTCAAAAATCCCTCCCGGTGACCCCCGACCCGGCACACTGCTTTTGATCTCCTCTGTGATCTGTAGCCCTGCACTTATCTCTGGGGCATCTGGGGATGGGAATCCATGTCAGGTACAAAGGAAGGCCGGCTCATTGTCTGGGAAATTCCTGCTGTCACCGGGCTCTTATTGTTGTCTCTTATTCTGCTACAAGAAAGAAAACCAAAAAAGCGTGAATCTTAGCAGCACATCAGCCAAAAATGGCATTTCTGCTACTCACCATCTCTTAAGAATGCCCGGGTCCTCGGGCAGCACACTTTGGCTGCGCTGCAAGGCTGACACTTGCAGAGCCAGCATCTCCATGGTCTTATTGGCACTGAGCCCACCCACCACGGCCTCTATCAGCGGCGTGAGCATCCCCGGTTGCAGTGGGACAAGGGTTCCAGGATGGACATCCCCAGAGAACCCCAAACCGGTGGATTCTGCCTCCCCACTGTCACTTACTGGCTAGCCCTAGCCCAGGGTTACTGCCTGCACCTGTTCTCAGGGAAACAGGGGTGTTGTGATGACTGCTGTAAGGACTGCTATAGCTGTACTCTTAACTTATATCCCAGCCTGTACCCCTCCCTTTCACTGTATGCTCTCTCTGGCCCTTCAGTCCTTCACCTCTCAAGCCCTCCCTCAGCCTCTGTGTGTCACTGTCAAGTCCCCCTTGCTGGACCCTACACCTTGCAGCCGGGGATGCTCCTTATCCACAGGGTTCTCAAGAATGTCCCGCAAGCGGGACGCCATCTCCACAGTTGCTCCTACCCTAACTAAATGTAGCCCTGAGTCAGGGCTCCTACCCTAAGTGTGGCCCTGAGTCAGGGCAGAGGCTGACAGAGCCGAACTCTTTGCGGTGGCCAAGGCACGAAGCCTTACCAACCGCCGCCTCGAGGAGGGATGGACGCAATCCCCGGCTGCGGAGAGACAGGTGATCCCAGGGAGGGGTGGGGCGGGAAACCCCCTTTTTTCCCCAACCCTGCGGACCCTGCTCCCCACTAACACTTCCTGCCTAGCCTAGCCTTTGGGTTACTGCCTGCACCTCTCAGGGCTTCTGGCATTCTCCTGCATTAGACTTACTGCCTGCTGCGGCTCTCAGGGAAACAGGGGTGTGGTGCTGTGTGTGTGGGCTGCTATAGGTGTGCGCTAACTTGTATCCCAGCCTGTACCCCTCTCTTTCACTGTGTGCTCTCTGACCCTTGAGCCCTTTACCTCTCAAGCCCTCCCTCAGCCTCTGTGCGTCACTGCCAAGTCCCCCTGCCGAACCCCACGCCTTGCAACCGGGGATGCTCTTTATCAGGATACTCCTGGGACAGGGATCCCGGGGGGGCCACCCATCTCCCACTGCATCCCTTTACCTTGTGGGCTCTCAAAGACGGCCGACAATGCAAAGCTGGCTAAAACGCAGAGATGGGTCAGAACTGCCCTGCCCGGCCAAGTCTGTGGGGATGCTGAGGAGAAACCCTCCCCCTTCACCCCTGACAGCTCCATCCCACTAGGGCCCTCTCCTCTAAGATAACTTTAAGTTGCCTCCTGGGACTGAAAAGGCTTTTTCCCCATCTCCCAACCAGCTGTCCCAACACTTAGCTTTCAGAAGACGAGCGGACAAAATCCATCCTCGATGGAAATGAACGCGTCGGCCCCGTGGACGTCGAGACACCTCCGCGTCCGCCTCGGTGCTGCCGTAACCGGATATGGGCTCCGCACCTCCTCACGGTACCTAGGACCACCAAACAAAAAATGTGACTATTGCCCTCCAGGCAATAGGAGCAATCCCCACGGCTCCTCCGCACCATTGGCCCAGCTCGCCTCGAATCTTTATTCAACTCCAGAGGCTGCTCAGAGGGTACCTGCAAAATGAAAAGGTACACGCTTAGCAAGCTGCTGCCCACCGCTCTCTTATGAGCCACCCCACCTAAAGGCCGACTCACCCGCTCGCCTCTATTCCTTGGCACGCCTGGGGCAGCGGCAGCACCTGCAAAGAAACAAAGCAAAAAGGCTCGCTGAGATGTCGTGAAACGGCAACCGCCCCGGTCCGACTGAAGTACGCCAAAAGTGTACCTTAAGCTTGCATCCATCTGGCCTCTGGCAGCCCGGGTCAGGAGAACTGGCAAGCAGAACACCTAAAATAAAAAAGCCCCAGATGATGCTTGGAGCTGCACCAGAAATCGAGACCTGAGCAGTGACAACTGCTTCTGCCCTCCGATCTCTGCTCACCTCCCTCCACTGACCTTTACTGCAGATACGCAGCTCCACTTCCTAGAAATAAAGACAAAGAGCAGTGCTGTAACAGAGCCACCATTTACACTTCCCCTGCAAAGACAAACAGTGACCCACCTCCTCAGGGGAAGCCCTCTCACCCGGGATGGGGCGCTCTGCCACACATTCTATCCATCTGCATCTGAAAGCAAGTTAGGAACAAAAGTCAAAGTGCTGCAGGAGAACTTAAAAGCCCCAGACCTCTTGTGTCCATCTAGGCATATTCTCTACAGTCCAACTCCACCCCTCATTACAAATTTCAAGCCCCCAGCACTTGCCCTATTACTCCTACACCCAGACTAAGCAGCAAGGCAGAGCAGCTCCGGGCCAAATACACACCCACACCCGTGACACAGGAGACCACAAACAAGGGAACACAACGGGGACAGAAAACTCTCGGCCACAAGAATGGCCCTGAGGACCCAGAGAACTCAGAACGAGGTGACTGAGGTAAGACTGATGGCGAGCTGGCCGGGCTCGCAGAACCCTGCAGGAAGAAGATGCTAGCGGGATGACTTATTGCTAGGAGCGCAAAGATGGGTGCCCGAGAGTGCTACGGTCAGAATCACCTCCCTGTCTTTGCCTTCTGACAAGTCCTAATCCGCCAGAATGAATGGTTGCGGAGCACAGCTGTCGACACAGCTCAGAACAAGACCTGAAAGGACACCAGACTGGATGCTCCTGAGGAGAGGTGCGATGCCTGTCCCAGCTCCCAAGTCAAAGGCGCCAGGCCGAGGAGCACAGATGCTAAGACTGACGCCAGGGTTTCCGAGAGGCCCCCGGAAGGGCCACGGCAAAAGCCGTGAAAGACGAGATGCCCAAAAGACACAGAAGGCACCACAGACAAGTGACACAACACACACCGGGACTGCTCTGCCCTGCACACCTCAGCATTGTGATCAAAACTGAGACTTCCCTTCGATGGGGCACAAGGGGTCACATCTTGGACATCCCTGTCTCCAAAGCTGACTCAAAAATCCCTCCCGGTGACCCCCGACCCGGCACACTGCTTTTGATCTCCTCTGTGATCTGTAGCCCTGCACTTATCTCTGGGACATCTGGAGATGAGAATCCACATCGTCGGGTGCAAAGGAAGGCCCGCTCGCCCTCTGGATAATTCCTGCTGTGACCGGGCTGCTGTCTTTTTGTCAGCTACAATAAAGAAAACCAACATCAAAACATGATCTTAGCAGATCTGTTGTCCGGTTTGTGAGTGGGTCTCAGTGTAATATGATTAGGCCACCTAACACTCACAAACAATGATGGATGCTTAGAGTTGCACCACAAACACCACACAAATACCCTAACCAGACAAACTTACCAATTTTGGAAAAAAAAAATTGCCCTAAAATAAACCAAGCCTAATTACCCATATTCAATTTTCCAAATATAATAAAAATAATCCCATGTCCAATCCCCTTAAAAAAACCTCAAGTGAATGCCCAGAATCACCCCCAGCTTAAAAAAGCCTGTTTCTAACCACATAAAAATAAAACCCCATGTGTTTCAAAGTACATCAATTCATTAATCTAACAGAGCAAAACCACAGCAATTAAATTCTTAGTCAACACTAGTACTCTGAATACTCCAATCCCATTGCTACACACAAAATCAAAACCCCTTTCTCTTACTGACATAACAAAGAAATCACAATTTTTACCTATAATAAAACTTTAAAAAAATCTAATTAAAACTAAAAATAAAATATACCATTATAACTAACCCCAAACCCCATACATTCCAAACAAACTTCCTCCTAAACAAGTATTTCAAATGCCAAAAAACCTCAAACATTTCAAATTACTACTGCAAAAATTCCCTCTATCCACCGCACCACCAATATCACATAAAACAAATAAATTACCTTCTTCACACAGCACACCCATATCAAAAAGCTAAACCTCCCTGAAATCTTTAACATAATTATAAATTAACTCAAAAATAAAAAACTTTAATCTCACTAACAAAAAGTCCACAAACTAAAAAACTCCACCATACAACCAACTGCCAGCAAACAAACCACACCACATTCTTTTCACATCATAAAAATGAAACAAGAACTAAAAACAATGGAATCCCACACACACAACATGTCACAAGAACTAGCAAAAAAGATGAATCAAACCTACTTACTAAACTCAAAACTGTACACCTAACCTTAAAACTGACTAAAAAAACCCTTACACTAACTCATAAATAATCATCAGTACTCTAAAAAAATTAACAAAAAACCCCTCACAACATGAAAAAATCTAAACTACTAAAAACAGAACATCACTACTCCAAAAACTACCTAAAAAACCAATCCTATCAATAGCCAAGTTCCCAGAAATAAAACCAATAAAAAACTGCAAAACAACAAATTAAACTACCATAACAGAAATATCCCAAATAAACTTAAATTAACAACACCAAAAAAATTATTCCTAACTCAATGAACCCATAATGATTCAAACCACCAAAACAAAACTATCACCTATAAGCATGCACAAAACCTGAAGATCAATTTAACCATAAACAATATCTCCCAAATATATAATATATATAATAATAGAAAATATACAATATATAAAACATATAATATAGTTTCTAGCCATAGCTAGAAAACACATATTGCAAACAAACAAGCCAAATAAATTATCCTTAAAACACACTAACAATAGTCCAATTATAAATATTAAAATCTATAACAGATTAACTACATCACAGCACCTCAAACCCACCAAAACTAACTCTACCTATTCACCATAATAGAAACCACCACTAAATCATTCAAAGCATACTCAATACCTCATATTACAGCCCATCACAGCATTGTAAGCCTTAGAAAACATATCCTTTAAAAATATAACACCCCACCAAAAAAATTCAGCCACAAAACTCAGTTCAAAAGCAACCTAATCAACACCTGAACTAAGAAATACAGTGTTAAATAAATAGTCCAAATCCCTTATCATACAAAATCTACAAACAAAATAAAACTACACAGTAAGTTAGTAACAGCCACCTTAAAACCACTACAGGGAAAAAGCTTTCAAAAACTAATAACTGCATGGAACAAAACACCCAAACCTCCACCAGCCAAGCTAGCCCTACTGAATCTGAATGCCTACATACAATAAACAAACCCCCAATAATAACAAGTCTAAAAATAAAAGCTACTTAAATTAATTCTACCTTAAATACAAACAAATGCATCCATAAAGTTATCATCACTCAAAAACCAAATTACACATAAAAAACCCAACAAACAAAACAATATACCACCAAAGAACGTAATAGTGAATAAAAACCTCATATAAATATCACAACTTATTAAAATCCCATGTAAAGGGGGATTTCTCATAATTTAAACACAGACTATAAGTGGAGAAGAGTTTCTTCCCTTAATTTAAACTTTTTTTGTCCGCATAACCCCAATTCTTTTTTTTGAGGACACTGGGAAAGGATTAGCAGGATGAAATTGAAAAGGGAAAGGAGACAAGTCCCCCCTACAAACCCACACTGGCTCACCTGCTGCTTCCGAACACAAAGCTTTGTCCCTCAGCACCTCCTTTAAGAACCGCTGCACATACAAGCGCTCTCTCGGACCTCCTCAGCCCTCTGCTCCAGCAGCTCCACGCTGAAGTGAGCCCAGGCTCCCCTCTTAAAGCAGCCCCCCTGGCAGGAGCCACCCCCTCATCATCCTAACAGCTCACACCTGTGGGCTGCCCTGTCCCCTCATCATCCTTTACAGCTCACATCTGTGGCTGCTGTCACTCTCAGTGTGAGGGCAGGGGCAGAGGGGACTTGCTGCTCATTCCCTGGACAGCTCCTGATCTGCAGCTGACACACTGCAGCAGCAGGCTTCCCTTGCTATGGATAAGGACCTCTCTTCTCCTGCAGGTACCCAAGGCTGGAATTGAGATTCCACCTCCAAAATCCCACATGCCTGAGGTTCATAACTCCTAAGGAGCCACATGTCCTTGTGAGAAATCCCTCTCCCTTTGGCCACGAGTGGCTTGTACAGACTACCCCAAAGACATGTTCCAGGGGCTCTCGGGGGCACACGAGCACTCCGGGCCCTTTCCCGGCCTCGTCCTCAGCTCCTTCCCCGGGAACCCCCGATTCCCGGGGCACAGCGTCATCGTGTCCCGCCAGCCCGCCGGGGGACCGGCAGCAGAACAGCTGAAATCGGCCATTTTCGGCTGTTCGGCTATGCTCGGCTGTTACCGGCACACCTCGGCTACTACCGGATGCCGTCGTTCAGATTCGGCTCTTCGGGGAAGCTCGGCTCCGTTCGGCTGTTCCCGGCACACCTCGGCTATTTCAGGATGCCGTCGTTCAGATTCGGCTCTTCGGGGAAGCTCGGCTCTGTTCGGCTATGCTCGGCTATTTCCGGATGCAGTCGTTCAGATTCGGCTCTTCGGGGAAGCTCGGCTCTGTTCGGCTGTTCCCGGCACACCTCGGCTATTTCCGGATACAGTCGTTCAGATTCGGCTCTTCGGAGAAGCTCGGCTCTGTTCGGCTATGCTCGGTTATTTCCGGATGAAGCCGTTCAGATTCGGCTCTTCGGGGAAGCTCGGCTCTGTTCGGCTATGCTCGGCTATTTCCGGATGCAGTCGTTTAGATTCGGCTCTTCGGGGAAGCTCGGCGCTGAGCAATCGATCCAGGATGGCCAATCGATGACCGAGCAATCGATCTAGGATGGCCAATCGAGCGCCGAGCAATCGATCAAGGATGGCCAATCGATTACCGAGCAATCGATCAAGGATGGCCAATCGATTACCGAGCAATCGATCAAGGGTGCTCAATCGAGCGCCGAGCAATCGATCAAGGATGGCCAATCGATTACCGTGCAATCGATCAAGGATGCTCAATAGAGCGCCGAGCAATCGATCCAGGATGATCAGTCGAGCGCCGAGCAATCGATCAAGGGTGCTCAATCGAGCGCCGATCAATCGATCCAGGATGGCTAATCGAGCGCCGAGCAATCGATCCAGGATGGCTAATCGAGCGCCGAGTAATCGATCCAGGATCATTAATCGAGCGCCGAGCTATCGATCTAGGATGGCTAATCGAACGCCGAGTAATCGATCCAGGATCATTAATCGAGCGCCGAGCTATCGATCTAGGATGGCTAATCGAGCGCCGAGTAATCGATCCAGGATGGCTAATCGAGCGCCGAGCAATCGATCCAGGATGGCTAATCGAGCGCCGAGTAATCGATCCAGGATCATTAATCGAGCGCCGAGCTATCGATCTAGGATGGCTAATCGAACGCCGAGTAATCGATCCAGGATCATTAATCGAGCGCCGAGCTATCGATCTAGGATGGCTAATCGAGCGCCGAGTAATCGATCCAGGATCATTAATCGAGCGCCGAGCAATCGATCTAGGATGGCCAATCGAGCGCAGAGCAATCGATCCAGGATCATTAATCGAGCGCCGAGCAATCGATCTAGGATGGCTAATCGAGCGCCGAGCAATCGATCCAGGATCATTAATCGAGCGCTGAGCAATCGATCTAGGTTGGCTAATCAAGCGCCGAGTAATCGATCTAGGATTGTCAATCGAGCGCCGAGTAATCGAACCAGGATGGCTAATCGAGCGCCGAGCAATCGATCTAGGATTATCAATCGAGCGCTGAGTAATCGATCTAGGATGGCTAATCTAGAGCCGAGCAATCATTCTAGGATTATCAGTCGAGCGCCGAGCCATCGATCTAGGATGGCTAATCGAGCGCCGAGCAATCGATCAAGGATAGCTAATCGAGGGCCGAGCAATCGATCAAGGATTTTATTGATCGAGCACCGAGCAATCGATCCTGGATGGCCAATCGAGGGCCGAGCAATCGATCTAGAATGCTCAAACGAATGCCGGGCAATCGATTTAGGATGGCCGATCGAGCGCCGAGCAATCGATCTGGGATGCCCAATCGAGCGCCGAGCAATCGATCTGGGATGCCAGATCGAGCGCCGAGCAATCGATCTAGGTTTGTCAATCGAGCGCAGAGCAATGGATCAGGGAGGGGCAATCGAGTGCAGAGTGATGGATCGGGGAGGGGCACTGAGGGTGACAAAAATTGGGGGGGGGAGGGAGAGGGCCGGGGATTTTGGGGGGAATTTGGAGATTTTTGGGGGAGGGCGGGTGTCAGACTTCCAAAATTTCCCCCCCCCAAAAAAAAGGCAAAATCCCCCCAAAAATAACGAGGAAATTTTATTTATTTGTTTATTTATTTATTTATTTATTTATTGTACTGCACCACCCCTTCCCCCAATCCCCTCCCCCCCCCAAAAAAAAAGAGAGGAGGGATCCGAGGTGGGGGAGGGGCTCAGAGGCAATGTTGGTGGTGGGGGAGGGGCCCCAGGTGGAACCGGGTAGGGGTTGGGGGTTCCCAGGCTGGGATGGACCGGGACTGACCAGTTGGAACTGGTTTGAACTGGGATGGACTGGGAGTGGCTGGGACCAACCGGTTTAAACCGGTTTGACCCAGTCTGGGCCGGTCTGAGCCGGGGGCTCTGGGGGGATCCAAGGCCGCTCGTGACATTTTTGGGGGTTTTTTTTGTTCCAAAAGCTGCAAAAATCAGCTGGGGGGGGGGGGGGTGGGGGGGCAGGGCCAGAGCAGCTTGGGGGGACAGGTGAGACAGGTGTGCCCAGGTGTGACACACACACACGCACAGGTGAGCCCAGGTGTGAGACACGCACACACAGGTGTGCCCAGGTGTGATACACGCGTGCACACACAGGTGTGTCCAGATGAGCCCAGGTGTGCCCAGGTGTGACAGACGCACACACACAGGTGTGTCCAGATGAGCCCAGGAGTGTCCAGGTGTCCCCAGGCAGGACACGCACACACACAGGTGTGACACACATGCACGAAGGTGTGTCCAGGTGTGTCCAGGTGTGCCCAGATGTCCCTGGATGTCCCCAGGCGGGGCACACGCACACACAGGTGTGTCCAGGTGTGTGTCCAGGTGTCCCCAGGTATGCCCAGGTGCGTCACTCCCGGATGCTGGCTGAGTAGGAGAACTGCGGTGGTCACGCTCCAGGGAGTCCAGGTGGTCACCTGGGGATGAACAGGTGGGACAGGTGAGGGGAGAGTTGAGGGACAGGTGAGGGCACAGGTGTGCCAGGTCAGCTCACATCTCTCAGGTGAAGTGATGGTGATGGACAGGTAAGGGGACAGGGAGCTCAGGCGAGGCTCAAGTAAGGGTACAGGTGTGCCAGGTGAGCTCACATCTCTCAGGTGGGGTGACGGTGATACTCTGTGCCGTGAACTCCTTGTCGAAGTAGCGCGTGTCCACCTCCGACGTCACCTGCGACCGGAAGGGCGGCACCAGCTGGGAGGGAGGGGAGGGGACACTCATAGGTGCGTCCAGGTGGGGTCACCAGGTGAGCCCAGGTGTGACACACAGACACACAGATGTGCTCAGGTGTGACACGCGCACACATAGGTGAGCACAGGTGAGCCCAGGTATGCCCAAGTGTGACACACACACACACAGGTGTGCCCAGGTGTGACACACACGCACACACGGCCGGGGGGGCGTGGCCAGCTCACCTTTCTCTGCACCACGTCCTGCCAGTCGATGCCGGTGAAGAAGCGATGCTGCATCACCTCCCGGGCATCGCTGGGGCCGCCGCCCAGCCTGCACAGGTGAGCACAGGCAATGGGGACAGGTGAGCACAGGTGTGTCCCACTTGTGTCCGTGTGTGTCCAGGTGTGTGTGAGTATACATGGGTAGCCCAGGTGTGTCCCAGGCGTGTCCCAGGTGTGTGTGGGTGTGCCCAGGTGTGTGTGGGTGTATCCCAGGTGTATCCAGGTGTACGCAGGTGTGCCCAGGTGTATCCCAGGTGTATCCCAGGTGTGCCCAGGTGGCTGGGGCACTGCTTGACGCTTCCAAGACGGTGGCAAAAAGGGCAGGAAAAAAAGATACAAAAGACCCACAAGCTCACAGTCCGGGGCTGCCACGCACACCGAGGTGGGCTGAGGAAAGCGCTGCAGTACCGCGCTCTGTCCACACGGTGGCAGCACTGCGCCCGATCTCAGCCCTGGGTCGGGGACAGGCAGAGAGTGGAGGCAAAAAAGGCGTCCAAAAATCCCCTTCCAAAAATTCTCTAAATTAAATGCCACAAAGGTCTCCCAACCACAACAACAAGAACCCTGTCACCAATGAAATTCAAACCAAAAAAAGTCTTTATTTTAGGTTATATTTCCAAATTTTTAATCTTTTTTTATTTTTATATTGCTATTTATCATTACAATTTATCTTTGATATTCCTATCTATATTATATCTCATATATTATATGCAACATGTAACATGATATATTGTCTTTATATAATTGATAATATTTTTTCGTTTTATATTTCTATTTTTAGAATTTATATTGTTCCATTTCTGTATTTTTTTAAATTTGTGTTTATGTTATTTTAAATTTATTTATGATATTTTAAATGATATGAATTCATTAACCTAACACAGCAGAAGGACAATTAATTACAATTAAAATGGCGTGGTTTTCCAAGAGGTAAAGATTTCATTTTCATTAAAATAATATTGGCATATTTTCTCTTTTCATGTTTTTTCGGGAGGGGGCTGTTTTTCGGGGGATTTGCTTTGGGGTGTTTAAGTTTACTTTGGTTTGGATTTCTCTGTTAGTAAACAATGAGGTTGGGAGAGTTACAACATAAAATGCCTACCTGGTTTTATGGCTGTCTCTGAAATACACCTCGACACCAAGTTACTGCTGGTGATGCTGGACGTGGGTAGGATGAGACCTGCTGTTGGGGGTTCCAAAGAAAAACACGGCACCGCCCGCGTTCAGGTTTTTTAATGGAGCAGAAAAGGCAGAGGTTTTGCTGCCTGCACTCTCAACCCTACCCAGACGTCCAGTGGCCATGGGTGTCGTTCTTCAGCTCCTTTCTTGCCAACAGCCAAACTTCCAGACACTCAGGGCAAGAAAGAGTAATGGGGAAAAAAAAATAAAGGAAGAAAGGAAACATGAAAAAATAAAATAAAATAGAAATAAAAATTTAAAAATTAAATAAATTTGAAAGTAATAAAAATATAGTAAAAAATACAAAAAGAAAAATAAGATAAATGAAATAAAAAATTAAAAATACAAAACTAAAACAAAGCAAGTAAAAAATAATATATAAAATTTAAAAATTAAAGATATTAAAAATAAAATTAAAAAAGAAAAGGAATTAAAAAAATAAAAAGCTGAAATAAAAATAAAATTAGAGGGAATAAAATATAAAAACATTTTAAAAATACAGAATAAGAAAGAAAATAACATGAAGAAATAAAACACAATAAAATCAAAATATAGCATTAAAAAAACCCAAAATCAAAAAAGCAATAAATAAAAAATAAAATAAACAATACATAGAATAAAAGACAAAATTAAATAAATGCAGTTCTCCCCTCATGGCATTGCCTAACACAGCTCCTGGATTCTGCAGGGGTAGGGAAAACAAACCCTGTGCTTCCCAGCAAGTAAAGCTTTCTAGGCAATCCCCAGTTTTGCTTGGAAACAAATTCTGTTTTAGTGGAAAGCTCACTTTGGATGAACATCCAAATGTGCCAAGCCAGGAAAGAACCACCCCATTGTGTCCAAGGAACAGCCATTAGGCCAGGATTTAAGTTTTCATGGGATTTATGTAAAAATGCAGTAAATTTGACTTCACAAAGAGATTAATTATGGCAGTTAAACAGCAAGTTTTCCTGGCTGTTTACAGAATTCTGTGGAAATGGTGCTGAACAATGCCTGATTTACCAATGTTAATTTGGTGAATTTCCTTGGAAATTTTACCCCAAGATGAACAAAAATTCCAAATAGGATGGAAAATTGGCAACTCCCCTACTAAAATCAGAAGAGAGGAAAAACATTAAATAAAAGGAAGGAATAACATCTAAATCCCAGCTGGCCTCCCTTCTTTGGGAGGACCCCACCTAACCCCTCTCATGCCTTATTTACCTTCTCTTCCACTGCAGGTATTTCTCCTATGTGTCAACCCAGAGTAAAGGAACCTCAGTTCACCCCCTTACATTTAAATGTTTTGGGGTGTTACAGACTCTTGCATGGTACTCACAGTTTGCCATCATTTGAGAGGGAGAATTTGGGGAGACAGGGGCAGTTTGGAGAGAAACTGCACTACACTACAGCTATGAAGTCAGAGTCCGGTTTTGATTTTCATGTGGTTTAATAAGTTAACAGATTCAGCCATTACACAACAATAGAATTCTTCTTTGACATTTACAAAGGTGCAAGGACTTCATTTAGTCATACATAGTTTTATTTTCATTATTATTAGCTAGACAGTTCCAATTCTTTCCCACCCAACAACGTGGGATCAAAATAATCCACCCAGACAGAAAGCATCAAAGTACAAAAGAGCACACACAAGGAGGGCGCTAATTCAAATTCCGTGTGGGTATTTGATCAAGTACCTTACAAAGCAAAGCAAGGACAGATGATGTGGAGCAGTCACGCCTGTAGAAGGAGCTGCGATATCACAAGCACACCTCTGCCAGAAGTTTGACCGCCACTGGGACTGTTACTCTACCCTGAGACTCACCGTGACCCTGCAGTAGAGGAGGTGGGATGGAGAGAACAATGCAAAAAGACCACAAACAACAACCCTCCAAACACTCAAGCATCTCCACAGCTACCCAGAAATTACTTCTCTGTAGGTTTAGCGAACAATGACCCAAGAGAAGCTATTGCATCACTAAGGCCAAAAAACATAACAAAAACATTTGCCATACCCCCAGTTCTGGTCTAAAAATAGCATGAATCCATGGTTTGAAGAAGTTTTCATTACATTCCCCTGCACTGAACTTGCTCTCCACTCTCGTAGTCTTCCCTTGTTCTTCCCCATTTCAGTCAAGCTGCCTAAAACCCCCACCCTCAACTGCATAAGCAACATGAGGGTGCTTACAGGGACAGGAATTGGACTTGCTTGCTCAGATCTGCCCCTGCAGTAAGTCTGTGCATGAAATGGATATGAATGTCACAGAAGCTGGTACGGCCACTCTCCTGTCCCATCTATCAGCACTGTTGTCCTCAGTCACGTTGCACTGTTACCAGTATAGGCATTTGCAGAGTATGCTCTAACTATAAGCATGTGCAAATACACATCTATGCGCCCAATTCCTCTGGCCTCAAACATCCATCATGCTAAATCCTATGGCACCCTCAGAACACTGAGGTCTTGAGGTTCCCTTCATTTTTTTTCTGTGTCCATTTTCCACTGTCTCAAGAGGATATCTCTCATGAGCCAACACCAAGGGCTTGGTGGATGATGAGACTCCTAAACAGCCTTGCCTAAGCATGAGGAGAAGATGTACCCAGATAGAAATACAGTTACAAGCATGCTTACAGCTAGTGTAAATCTGTTTTCTCCAGAGAAGTAAAAATACACAGTATAGGTAAATTCTAGTAAATCTGTTCAGCCAATATAGGAAACAAAACAAACAAGAAACCCCTAACTAACCCAAAAACCCTCCAAGCAAACCAAAATAAACAAAAAACCAAACCAATCCCAACACAATGCCTACTTTGGCTTCATTTACAAGTCACTGTTCTGCTTGTGCAGCCAGCAGCAAAACACAGCATCCGGAATGCAGGCCCTCATACGCAGGTTGAAGCCTCCATGCATTCAAGCCCAATGGTCTGCTGTTCCTCTTCCACCATATATTTGGTCAAGGACCAATTTCATAAGGTGCAAATAAGTGAGCCTACCCTGAGACAACAATCTGCCAAGTGCAGATCATTCGAGTTTAAAAAAGTTTGTTGGTGGCCTGCGCCATTCATGGGGTTGCTCTGTGGTCCCAGGCATTATCAAATGCCACAGAGCCCACAACAGCACCAAGGCAAGGGCACAGGTATGCAGAAGAAGTTAAACAGGGAAAGTAGATTTCAAATAGCATTTCTTCTAAATGCTTCCTAAAGTCAGAAATACAAGTGGGGATTAAATAGAAAAGAGGTTTCTTAAAGCAGCCATTCTATGGGGGAAAATTCGTCTTTGCAGTTTCTGGAGAACAAAATCCTATGTGACCTTCTCTTTCCATCTGAGAAGATCAGGAGAGAAAAATTGTTTCTCACACCAATAATCACACCTCCACCACAGAGGTAGATTCATTACCATTCATGCCTTTGAGAAACCAGCAAGAGCCACCTGTGCTCTCAGTCAGGACTAACATAATCCACACCTACTGCCTGGGGGATGAAAACATCTCTGCGGGCCAGAAAGAAAGCCTTGTTCAGATAAGAAGAAGAAAGATCAACAGAGTCAATGAGGAGCGCATCAGAACCAAGTAATTTCCAATGCACACAACAGACCCATGCCCTGCTATCCCTCTGCTCCTCAAACAGCACTTCTGCCAAACACCCTGAAAAAGTCTGCACTTCGAGAGAACATAAAAGGTTACAATACCACTCTCCTATGCTGTATGACTTTGAGAAGCAACAAAGTATCAGAAAATATCTCTCCTCTCGGAAACACAGGCAGATGTAGGATCTAATGTTTGGCAATGCACTCTGTCAGCACTTGACAACATCTCTCTCCTTTGCAAGCTGTCTAACCAGATACAGATTTGCAGCACAATTTACTGCCTGTGGCAAAAAAACACTGCTGAATATTCAAGGGAAGATATGCCCCTACTGGCATACTTCCCATGTGCCCTTCATTTTGCCAAACACAATGCGGGTGTCTTCTACCACATCAAGTTCAAAATTAAAAACTGTACCTCCACTGCATGTCACAGCCTGGAGCCAACAAACCAGGAACAAAAGAGGAAAGCCATGGACATATGACAGGAACTGCCCATTTAACATAGCTAGAACAGGTCCCCAAGGCCGGTGAGTAACTCAAGCGTCTCTTTTACTCCCTTTCCTATCACCTCCTCCTCCAAGCCAGACCAAAATATGCTAGGTCAAGAATCTAGGTATGTGTTTGTCAGACAGAAACCTTGCCTTTCCTGCCTCCAGTCTACAGTGACAAGGACAACACTGGCTAGCCCTCACAGTCCTCCTTGCGTACAGGAGCCTCAGATCCCTGATTCCAAAGAACGCTGGTGACCCTCCGTGTTCACCTCCAGCCACTCTGCACCAAGACATCTCAAGCTGCTCTTACAGTTCAAAGAAAACACGGGACTATCAAATGAGACTTACAGCAGGTCCTCGATTAACCCACAACTCAAGAGCCACAGGGTCTTCCACTTAAACCAGCTGGTGCAAGGCTTCACAGTCTCCCACCAGAGAAATGGTGCTGTCTGCGTTCAAATCTTCAAATTTTAGTACCTTGAAATGGTGTTAAAATAAATAAATAAAATCCAAAAATGGAGCATAAAGTATTGTCATAGCTACAAGTTGTAGAGGTGATGGTGCAAGAGAGACTACCAAATTGAAGTTCCGAGACTTTGGGAACAAGGATGTGCCTCAGAAAGACAGCACTGCATCTGACAGCACCACACCAACCCGGCAAAAGAAGGCTATGTGAAACCGGCAGCTGGATTGCTACAGGCAAGCTAGAGATGTTTCAATGGCACTGTAATACAAACCAATCACTCGCACCAAGGAAAATTATCCTCAGTGAGAAACAGTGAGTTCTCTGACATCTGAAGCGCAAACAAAGCCACAGTGCCATGCGGACAAGTAAAGAAACAAAGGATAAAAGGTAAGACGGAGCTTGGGGATGACAAAGACTCCCAGACAAAAACAGATGTAGAGGTTCCTGGTCAGCCAGCTGAACCAATATGATTTTTCAGATTTATACACGCCCAATCATGTGAGGAATCAGCACGAAAACCAGCCAAGAGTCCCTCCTGCTAGCACACGCTGGCACTTGCAATTACAACCCTTGGTAACTCTGGCCTTCCCCACCTGTACAAATATGCAAGAAATAGCCGCCTGTGAATTCTTTTGCTGTAGCACACCAAACACCTTCTGGTCCTTGGAAATGGCACAACAGTAGCAGTATCAGCGAGTCAGAGTTCGTCCTTCCAAGAAACACATTTTACCTGCACCATCAAGAGAACTGCTTTTTCAGTTGGCAGCATCCTGTGTAAGGAAGGGGAACAGACACCATCACAGGAGATACTCAGAAGGAACAGCAGAGCTTGAGAATCCAGTCAGGCTTGGGAAATAGCTCTTCTGTGAGGTTTTTCCTCCCATCTGTCCCACCTCTTCAACTCAACAACCTACAGGAGAGGAGGAGGTTTCTCTCAAACCAGGCATATTGACGAGGCGTGAGCGTTTCTCCAAAGAGCATTGTTATGTGCTATCTGAAGGGAATTTCTGAGGATATTACAGATAAAATGTGTATAGGCCAGGAGACCAGACAGCTGTTTCTCTAGAAGGACAGTCTCCTCCTGCAGAGGGATTCTGTTTTCCCCTGCACGCCTCTCCCTCTCTGCAAATACCTGCTGCAGAAATGCCCTCTGTTTAGAACAGGCTGGATTGTGTTTGCAAGAAGAAAGGAAATACCAAATGCAATCCAGAAAGATTCCCTCTACTAAAGGAAACCCATCAGTGACAATGTGTAAACTTCTGCTTCTTTCTGCCATGTGCCTTCAGGTTCCCCATTATATTCACTATATTCCTTGCCTTATTCCTTGCCATACATCCCCTGCATGCTGCCAGTCCATAGCACAAGAACTGCGACCGCACAAGACTGGATGCTCGGCAGGTCTGGAAGACAGCCTGGCAGCCCTTTGGTAACATCCTAACCATCCTAAACCATCTCCAAGAGTAAGAGATCTGCTCGTAAAATAGCTGGTGTGTGCATTCAGTACAGACCCTTCCCCGTTCCAGAACACAGACGTGGAAGGAGGTGTCATGGGGTGGCTGCACAGGGTGGCAAAACCAACAGCACTGACCAGGCATTCTAGAGAGGGCCCAGGCTTCTACAAAAACTTGTGCAGAGGATAAAACTTCCTTCTTCTTAGAGACTTCTTGCTTCAACACAGCACAAAAAACAGGGGTTCCTCAGTGCTGTCTGAACCGGAGACTGTTTCAATGGCAGAGCCAGGTGGAGGACCACAACTCTGACAGCTGACAGCTGTCTTCTGACAGCTCACAGCCCAGGAATGCATCACCCTGCAGCGCACCTCAGATTACGGCCTCTGCACCAAGCACAAGTAATAACAGTGTTTAGATCATCAGTGATGGCATCATTCTCTGTCACAAGAATAGCTTTGTGAGGCTACATCCCACACTTCTCGGCACTGTAGCTAACTCAACAGTTTCTTGATTTTAACTCTGAAGGTTGCCACTTGAGAGACCTGCCCCTCGTTTCCATGAGGCACCTGATGACGCCAGACGGCTATGCACATGGAGTCCCTTCTGCAGTTCCTGGGACTCCCAGGAGGATTAGCACACCACCTGGATTTTCTGGGAGAGCACAGTGGGGTGCAACAAGCAGAGAAGGCTAAGCCAAGGCAGCCAAACAGCCTAAGTCCCGGGTTTGCCACCTCCGCTCCCCAAATGGCGTAAAGCACTGGGGTGTCTTCCCTCAGCCAAGGTTGGAAAGAACTGGACTGCAAGTCACAGATACCATGGAGTAGGAAGACGAGAGACTAGAAAACGATCTCTGAGAAATCTTTCCCATGGGCTTCTCCCTCTTTCAGTTCTCACCAGCCGATGTGCGGTCACTACCTTTGGGTTTGGTTTTAGACTTGAAGGAGAAGCGTTTGATGAGGCGGTGAGAGAAGCTACCAGTTTTCTTTCTGGTGGCGGAGTTGGCAGTGACATTGGACAAGTCATCGTGTGACTGGCTCAGGCCCGCCTCCTTCTGCTTGCTCCTTCTCCGGAAGATGAGCTTGGTACCGCTCCGAAGAAAACTAACTGCAGAGACAGGAAGGAGACAAAAACAATGATAGCGTCCTGCACTGGCATGTTTCAGGGACAGTAACACACCCAGCTGTTCTCAGATAAGCAGCAGTCCTCCTCCGCACTAAGAGGCAGAAGTACACAGCAGGTCAGCTAATCCCAGCTTCCAAACAAAAGGCAAAGTCTCAGTTTGTGACAGACTGCAACACCAACAAGCTGCCTCACTAAACATTTCATACCACATCCCCTCTGCATAAACTTCCATTTACACGATGTCCTACCACCAGTGGAAGCGTCCAGCATTTTAAATGAAAGCCAAGACTCATACGAATGGAAAACAAGCGAGATCACCTGAACCTGAAGACCCTGAGAGGAACATACAAGAGGGGAAATGCCTCTCAGACCAGCCTGTCTCGAGGGCACAGGGATTAAATTTGTCATCTAGTGCCTGGAACAACTGCCTGCGCTTTCATGATGTGCCCAGTCTGGAGGCAAATAATGCCACTGGCTCCTTATGACTCCCACAAGCAGGAGAAGACGGAGACGCCGACTGCTTTCAACCTCAAATGGATCAGAAAGACACATCCAAAACCTGCAAGCTATACAACACTGGAATGGTATTTCCTACAGAGGGGGTTTGCTTTCCATTTTCCCTCTCTTCCCTACCTGCCAGCTCTCTCAAGAATCTGGGTCGCACATCCTTCTACCCACTGACTTTCAAAAACAGGGTCTACACAGCTCAAACCATACTCCCCAAAATTTTTCCCACTCTAATATTCTGAGTAATCAAGATTTTGATTTGCAGTTCCTTACATAAGTCAGTATTCAGAAAAATCCAAGGTGCACCATCCACCTAACTGACAAATGTGTGGAAAGGCCAAAAGAGCAGCTAGGTAGTGGGGCAGCGCACTCCGCCATTTAAAAGACATGAGCTTGTGTGGACATCTTATTATACACCAGGTCAGAGGCACTAGCTGCTTTGATAATAACAGAAAAAGAAGGAGGGCAATCAAGTCCCATACAATCCACATTGCTGGGTAGCCTCCATGCCCACACCACAGGTGGCCCAATTCAGAGGATGAATCACTATTTATGGACATGCACCTGATCTGTGGACCTGGAGACCAGGGAGAGAAAAGGGTTCTCTATAACACACAGGCTCCACAGGGTTCCCATCTAAGAGAGCATAAAAACTTAAAAGGCTACAGGAATCAGACACCTACAAATGAAGGCATTTCGAATGACTTCAGTGAAAAAACCACAAGAGAAAGGCAGGCTCTTCCAGGCTCCATCAGAAGCTGCTCTTAGCTATGCTGAAAGGTGGCTGCAGACCCCATGCTTGGGGAACCTGAATGTCACTTTGTCCTCATGCAGAGCTAATGTTACAGGCTCATGTTAGCTACCCTACCTAACAGTTCATCCTTACCTTTGTGATCTTTCAAGCTCCTCGTCTCAAGGGCTCCTGTGGAGCCAGTTTCAGACTCAACATCTTCCACAGATGGCCTTTCAGAGATGTCTGATCGCGTTGTCTCATCCGGCTCCTGACTGTCTCTTTGGCCCAATGGTGACGCTTCCAGTTGCTGCGACAATTCGGTAAAATCATGCATTTGGTCAGCTCTGCCCTCTGCCTCAGAGTCCCCATACGGTGTGGCCTCCAGGGATGCAGCATAACCCAGAGAAAGTGCCATTTCGTCTTGAGCAACAGGTACCTGAAGGGTGGTTAGAAGGGCAGACAGACGCAAAGACAGGATCAAAAGAATGGCATTCATCTCCCTACTTCCATCTACATCTACATCTACATCTACATACGGGTGGCCCAGTTCAGATCATCAGTGCTAGATGGCACCAATGGACAACTGTCACTCTGGCTGAAATATACTGGAACGTGGCTGATTACAAAGTGTTCTGTTGCACGTCCCTCACTCCCACAGCCGGGTTCAAGGAGAACTCCTTATATTTCCCATAAGGTTCAAAACCAGTTACGGCAGCCACATCCCTTGCTGCAGCTGCAGCTGTGGCTGAACTCCCACTGTGAACTCCCACTGGCAGCGGCCCTGCAGACTGGCAAGGTTCCTTTTAATGCTCACTGGGAAGTCACCAAAGGCTTCTGATGAAGCTAGTAATCTGTGCTGGAACCTTCCCACACTTGTCCCTATAGGACAGGTTAGTTTCACACACACATCCCTAAAAACAACCTCCCAGACTGGAAATGCAGCTCCTAACTACCAGAGACCTTGGACACTCCTGAGATGATCAGTGTACTACGTTTTGTTGGTGTCTTCTTGGTGGTCTTGTTATTCGTCTCAGTTAGCTGCCTGATTGCCGTCTCAGCCACCGGATCCAAGCCATTGGGCATATGGCTATCCCCTGAGCACAAGAAAAATACCAATGCTTGGAGAAGCAACCTTCAGCAGAGGCAAAAGGTCGCTGGCTGACTGCAATGCTTGCAACAGGCAACTTACATGCACACAAATGTAATTTCCCACCCAGAGTTTATGACAGACTTATGACTGTCCAAATAAACAAAATGAAGGAAGCTCTGTACAGCTATCTCTTGGCTTTTTTCAGGTACCTGGAAAGTTTCATTTCCCACCATGCATACCATTAAAATACCATTAATAACGCCTACCATTAAAATACACCCCCCACCTCCCCCCCACAAACACTTCCAAAGACTCCCAGTAGTTTGCTTTGGCAGCAAGCTGTCAAAACAGCTGCAGTGCTCTGTTACAGACACCATCAGAGCCCCAAGTGCAGGCTGAGCAAAGCTCTTTGGGTCCAGAGAGCCTGGAAAGTTCTTGTCAAGCAAGGGAACACTCACAGTCACTGACTGGACAGTCAAAGAGGAATGTCTTTTACCTGCCCACACACCACCACCACCAGCCTCCTGCCCTCACCTTCACTCAGGCACTTGGAAATTCTCTGAAGCAGAAAATGCAAGAGTGTTCAGGGAACCCCACTCAGACTGCCACTTTCTAAAACAGGCTGAGGAACACAGTTACTTCAGTAAAAGCCTCAAATTTCCAAGCACTTACGGCTACTGGTGGGCAAGCGGCTGTGAGGACAGCTGGTCTCCAAGAGCACTGTTGTCTTCTTTTCAGTCAATTCCACTTTGGAGGGCGATCTTGATGGTGAATCTTCACAGCAAAAGACACACCGAGATACCAGTAAGTGGAGACAAAGCTTACACAACTATGCTATCATATTGTGCCCCCTACATGCAAACCCAAAAAGCCTCAAGCGAACATTCGGAGAGCCTGCACGGGAGCTCTGTAAGGCTTTGTGGCAATAAAGCAGTAAGAAGCCTACTGTGAAAAAATCAGGATCATGGAATGGTTTGGGTTGGAAGGGACCTTAAACACCACTTAGTTCCAGACTGCCATTAGACCAGACCGCTCCAAGCCCCGTTCAGCCTGGTCTTGAACACTTCCAGGGACGGGACAGCTACAGCATCCCTGGGCAACCCATGCCAGTGCCTCAGCACCCTCAGAAGAAAACTTTCTTCCTAGTGGCTAATATAAATCTACCCTCCTTCAGATTAAAGCCATTCCCCCTTGCCTTATCACTGCATGACTTTGTAAAAAAATCCCTCTTCAGCCTTCCTGTAAGCCTCCTTTTAGGTATTGGAAGGCGGCTTGCTGTAATGTCTCCCCAGAACCTTCTCTTCTCTGGCCTGAACAAGCTCCAACTCTCTCAGCCTTTCTTCACAGGGAGGTGTTCCAGGTATGTGACCAACTTAGTGGTCCTCCTCTGGACTCACACCAACAGGTCCATGTCTTTCATGTGTTGGGGGACTGCAAGGCTGGACACAGTACTCAAGGCGGACTCTCACAAGAGCAGAGCAGAGGGGGAGAATCACCTCTCTCGACCTGCTGGCCACGCTTCTTTTGATGCAGCCCAGGATATGGTTGCTTTTCAGGGCTGCAGTCCTGTGAAGCAGACGCACAGCAATACCTCATTTGTGTCATTTCCCAGCCCCACCTCTTGGAATATCCAGCACCACATTCACCAGGATGCCAGATCGCAAGCAGCAACAACCCCTAGTAAGCCAGGTCTACATGCTTTTGGCCCCTCATTCAGTATGTTCAGCATAACATTTTTAGCAGTAAAGAAACTAGAGAAAGCATGGCTAAACACTTAGCCTGACATCACGCAGAGGTTATGTGGCAGCATATCCCTTAGACCTACCATCCCCAAAAGGGTGTGTGAGAGGCTCATCCCTCCCTCACCTCCCCCCAGACACAGAGCTGCATCAACTCTCTCCCCTACACAAGAGTTTTCAGCCAGCCACAAAGACACTAGGGGAAAGGAACAACAAGGATGCCCGTGTTCTGACCCACAAACCAAAAGCAATACATAAAGCGTGAGCCTGCAATAACCAGATGTGATGGCTAAATGGTTTTGCTACTGCCTTCATGAGCAGCCATAAAGGAATATCACAGCTAAGTCTGCGCTGTCATTGGAACCACCTGTACAATACACTTGCTGCTGCACAGCCTCACCCAGTTTGCAGTCTGCCTTGGGCCGGGACTGAATTGTGGTGACAGTAGTCACAATGGTGCCATCGGGCATGATGGTCCGATCCATCTCCACCTTCTTAGTGGGGGTGATGCTGGTTCGCAGAGATGTGGCTTGTGGAGCATTCAAAGATGCAGGACACTCCTGGAACAGCAGCTATAAAGAGTAAAGCACTGCTCAGAGAGGCACTCTTCTTCCCAGATGGAAAGGCAGGCATGTTTGGGAAACAAAAGCTAGGGCTCTGGGCACCAAGGAGCCATGCCCAGTACAGTATCAGCTCAACAGTGGGAGGCTCAGGGACCGAGGATCAGGCGACATCCACCCCTCCATGGCACAAGAGTCTGCTAGTCCAATGTGCCAAGCTCAGGTCCAAACATGCATGTCTCCAGCTAGAGACTCACATTATTAGTGCTTCCGGAGTGTGCACGCGTGCAGAGCTTGTGGCATCATGAGCTCACCTCCAATGTAATGGCAGCTTCAGCTGTCAGTGACTGTCCAGCTCCTGGGGCCAGTGAGCAGACCTGTCTCCCAGATGGTTGCTCACCTAAAGAATCTATCAGAAGTGTGGCATATGCCAGCAGCACATCTGCAAGAAGAAAGAGTAAAAATGAAACACTTCACATGACCTCAGCACCTCGGACATCTCCAAGATAATCTCTGCCTTGGGGACGCAGCTCTATGGGCCAACACAGCACATCCCCATAACTCCACTAACTCCTAGGTTCAAGAGGGAGAAGGGGCAGCCAGTGCTCCTCCACTCCTCTTTAATAATTCAGGAATCAACTCCCTTAAAAAGGTGATCACTGTGTGGCCCCCATCAAAAATGGATGCTGCATTTAGTCCCCATCTGAGTACAAAATAACAGTTAAGAGCCTTATGCAAAGCTCTCCTAATACAGGAGGGAAAATCCCGCATGCCTCTCCCTGCTTCAGAATGCAGATGGGCAGGCTACAGGAACCTCCTGATTGAAGGTCAGATCCAGACCATTGTGGTAAGAAGAACAGAACCCAAAGTTGCTTCACAGTCACAGAAGCTCAGATAAAGCTGAATATGAAAAATCCTTTGCCGAAGTCATCGCATGTACTGACAGAGAACTACCATGAGCTTAAAGCACAGTGAGTCCCTTAGGCCTCCCCATCTTACAACCCATCTTATGGATGTTCATACTCACTTCCCCCTCCATCGCTGTTCCCCAGCAACTGTAGTTTCAGTTCTTTGCTTCTAGGTCCCAACTCCCTGTTGAAACCGAAGACGGGCTGGTGTTAGGCACTCTTTTTTTAAGTGGCCATGGAGCAAATAACCTCATTCAGTATCTTCCCTCCCTCAAATCTCACGCACCCCATCACTCTCTCCAAAGTTTCAGTAGCATGCACTACCGTGGAGGACACACCAGAGCACCAAATTACACAAATGAGAACTCTGATTTATGTACCTTGCAGACCTGTGTAGGCTGCCTGTGGAAGCTGAGAGGGCAATCCCTCTGGAAGGCTGTTTATGTTATAGCTCTATTGCACCTGCTGCACCTACAACCAGCATTTCTGCCCACCCAGTTAAAACACAGAGTGTCCAGAGACGTGAGAAATATGTATGCAAGCTGAGGCCAAATGTCAGAATAAGCAGCCCAGCACAGGGGCAGCACAAATGGACATTGCCCCATGGTGCAGACTTTACCTCTGCATCATGCACATCAGTTACTGCAGCATGGTAATGACACCCAGAGACTGTGCTGGTTCACCTAGACTGTGCCAGCCAGAAGGAGAGCAGACACTTACAGTAAGAACTCATCATTCCACTCCATCTCTCCTGCAACACCGACACTGCCACCTGCCATCGGCCTTGTCCACTTCTGCTGCGGAGGGCTGTCTAGCTCTGCCACACAGCGTATCTCCCCAACTCCTGCAACAGAGAGACAGAGGGCACATGTGCACTCGTCAACAAAAGGCAGTGGTTCATCAGGCACACGCCCCTCTTTTCCACTCAAACCCACCCAAAACATCCACTCGCTCCAATCTCGCCACCTGCACGCTTGCCCCTGTGGATCAGCAATGTTTTCATCCTTACCTCCCTTCCCCTGGCAGCTGAAGTTCAGCACTCGAAGATTCCGGAGCAACAGCTTAGAACCCAGAGGGACCGCTGCTACTCTGGATGGGGACTCTCGAGTCAACTTATTGCTGGGTACCTGAGGAATGACAAGAGTGAGACCGATACCTTTATCGTTTACTCACCAGCAGACAGCAGCAAGACGCGTTGTCCTTGTATCTGTTAAGTAGCTCCTCACACCAACATAGGGGAATACCCACAAAGCCATCAAGAGATGCTGCAGATTTCCAAAGCTACCGACCTCCAGTGGACCCTCGTGTTATTTCAGATGGGGAGTTTAAGGCAGACAGAAAAGGAGAGAGGCAAGCACAAGCTGGCTACCGGTTTGTCAACTGACAATGACAAACCATGGGCCATTCCATGCCTGCAAAGGCTGCCCTGGACAGAGCCTTGGCGTTCAGAGCAAGGGTGACCACCAAAAGAGAGACGTACCTCAGGCAGTCCAGCTCCGCAAGTACATGACCAACAATCAGCCTTCAAGAAAAAGGTGGAAGGAGTTGCCCTTGGGAGCAATTCCTAATTATCCCTATGCACCATGTCGCAGTACCCAAACTCCTATGAGTGCCGGCCAGGATTCCACTGTCGCCCAGAAGTGAAACTCAACCCCTGGATTCTGCCTAAGCCTCAGCCCTCAGAAGTGTCTTGGGGCCTGTGTTTGAGGCACAAGAATGACACAGGAAGAGTGACTTACTGCACTGGCTCCAGTGACGCAGGCCATCAAATTCACCATCATGGCGGGCTTCGTGCTGACAATGGTATCCTCAATCAGATCCTTTATAGTGGACAGATCTGCTCTCCCTTCATCCTTCTCTCCGTAAATCAAGAGGAAATGCAGGAAAGTCATAAAAGAAAGGACACATTTACAGCTCCACCTGCATCTCAAGCCTCTAATATCCTACACAGTCATTCTCCCAGTGACAATCTCCCAGATACTCTTCCCATATTCCATACTCGCCATCCTCAGTGCTTAAAGCTTCTGTGTAGCAGCTGCAGGCAAATACAAGCTTTCCAAATGAGACAAACTAAGCCTCTACTTCTGCAGTTTATCTGGTGTAAATTTTTACAATATAGCTTTTCTAGTTTGTCATGTGCTCACCACCTCAGGAGACACTGCCACCACACTTTTGTGAAAACAGCCAAATTCCTATATCTACTCAGGATAAAGTAGCAAAGGTCTCAATAAAACAACAAATCAACCAACCTACTTTGATCACAGAAGTGCAAGCACATCCACATTCTGTTCACTAAACCTCTAACCTAGGCATTCTCTGCATTAATCTGTTAAATCATAATTAATCCCTTAATTAATTCAACAACAAACAAACACCACCTCACACAAAGAAATAGCGGCAACCCAGCTCATTTTGCAGCTCTACATCTGACAACAGCAGGAGGAACCTACACAGATAGAAAGCCTTCATCAAATACTGGTACCACTTCAGCCCTCTTGAGGACGTTGTTTTGACGCAGCTGAGCTAGTATTGATTCCAGGATGAAAGAATCCCCTCCACTGGCCTGAAGGGCAGTGAGTTGCCAACCCTTCTCCACAGCAGCCTGCCTTCTAGCTGTTTCTGCTCCTTCCTCCACTCACAGTCAGCCTCCTACTGTTAGCCACTCACCTCAGGAAGCTCAAGTCGCGGAAGAACCAAAAGGTCCAAGTCTGGTCTGTCTTTGAATGTCCAAGACACCAGGAGACCCTCATTCTGTATCTCCTCCAAGTGTATCTCCACCTGGCCCAGAACAAATATCCATAGTGGGAAACAGTTTCTGTTTACATTAGCTGATTTTTGCCCCATTCCGAATTCAGCAATTGAAAGGTCCTCACACCAGTGCGACAGTAAAAAAGAGAACATAAGAACAAAAGTGCTCCCAGGCCTACAGGATGAAGCAGCTGCAGAAGCTTCAATGCTCTACAGCGAGATTTGGCTTCCTTACTGCTGTTGGATGCCCAAGCACCACCAGCGGGAAAAATGATCCATTATTTCTTTTTCTGAAGAAAAAGCCTACAGTACAATCCAAAAGTGCCCAACTGGGCACATAGGATATTTACTGAGCTACGTCAATTAGCCATTGTCAAATGTAAGCACAGCCATTTATAAGTTAGCAATGCATCTCTAGGAGATGACCCTATGGTTGAAAACCCATTCAGGTCTGCAACAACAAACCAGACTGTACACCATCCTATAGTTTAGCTGAAGTTAGTTAAAAAGTTGCACACCCATGTACCCATAAAAGCATCATTAATGTGCAGAGAAAGGCAGAACCACACAGGAACTGAACTGACCTGAGAGCTCTAGTAAAAACTGGATAACCAAATTCAACATAGTTCTCAATTGCCAGGTTGACATTTACTGACAACACAGAAGGTCATTGGACAAAAGCAACAGATATGAGACTCAGTGGCCACGTAAGTAACCAACAAGAGGTGTACAGAACAGACAGGGCACAATTGGGAACGCAGTACTTGAAGTATGCCAAAACACAGGCAGGCATGTGGTAACCTAACCAGTATTTCATAAAGCAGCAGCAGCAAGACCTCAATTAGAGTACCACATCCAACTCCTTACATGAACAATCAACCGAAAACTTCACAGGTGCAGACAAGGAGATCTAGAAAATGCCAGTGAGTAGGGGAGCAATTGGATGAGATGTGAAAAAGGGGACCTTTCAGAAATGAAGAGCAACAACAGCTGCTGCCCATAACTAGATTCGCAGCAGGCACACTACATGCTAAAGTGAGAGCTCTCTGGAGATGACCACAGAACATAGGTACAAAACTAAACTGGAATGACCTGATAAAAGTAGGCTGAAAACTGTAATAAAGCTTCTGAGAGCAAAAGGGTTCCAGAACAAGCTTAAAACTGCCTGCAACAGCATGGGACTGGCTTCTGCTGCCACTGAGTTATTTCTAATTTTGCCATGTCTATTTTTTCTACTTTTTTTTTTTTTTTTTTTTTTTTTGGTGCACATACGAGCACACTGCCTCCAAGCAAGATACCATCTCCAGCATCACGTCCTTCATCATGATGGAAACAAAACCACATTCCAGAGAGTCAAATCCAGCCAGAAAGTAACTATGGAGTTACCACCCATTGTGACTTCAGAGCTTCTTTGCTGGAAGAAGCATCTCCAATATTCAACTTGTAGAAAAAGCTGTATCGTGCTCTTGTGAATGTAATATGGGGAACTGACAAGCAAACTACTCCTCACCACAGATTCCTTTTTCACACCCACCACCAGGACACCATACTTTTATGTATCCACAGGACGTACCTTTCCCTTTCCGTTATGCCGCAAGGGGAATTGAATTCTCGCTTCTTAAATACCCTCTTAAAAGTACAGTAACAGAATACTGCCATGTGTCAAAACTCTCTGGAATTTCCTACAGCTATGTTTCATAGCCAAAATCTGCAGATGAAGACTCAGAAAACAAGACTTGGTCTGCAGATGGGAAATATTTGCCACCTCACCAAATGTTAAGTAACTGCTCACTGTTTCTTCCAACCCAACGAGGCCTTTATTTGCACTGAATCAGGTCCTCCTTCCTCAATCAGTGTGGGACTAGATAGAGGAGTAAGGTCAACATCTAACTTCTTATAATGCTTACCTGAGCCTGCAGCACAGCCAAAGTGACGTGATACGTGTCCACAGAAACAGCGACTGCGGACTGCTGAGTAACAGAGACAGGGAATTTTACAGCTTCAGCTGACAGATGGCAGCACAGCACCTAAAAACAAAAGAAAAAGATGAGTTTATATCCTGGCAAGAGGCAAGCATGTTATTCTCACCACGTTCCATGCTGCAAAACCTGCCATTTCAGACCCTGTGCTGTGACAAGAGCTCTCTTCTGCTCTCCGCAGTAGGACCCTGATGTTTGGGTTCAGTAGACATACACCCTGGCTCCACCAACACATCTTCCCTCACAGGGCTCACCGATGCACAGCTCCAGAGCCTCCAAACAAGAGGCAGGCCTCCAAACTCCAAACTCCAACAGACCTCACCCCAAACCTCCCTGGTTCCACCATCTCCATCACAGAGGCCTCAGCAGTCTCTGTAGAACGCATCATCAACAGAGTAACACCACACCTTACAATTCAGAACAGCAAAGCCTTACCATGCTGTGGTCTGACCGTCCCTTGCATGTCACACAACTTATATTTGCAGATTGTGGTAACTGAGGACCCTCTTCAAATGTGATCTGCACTGAACTCTGCAAAGAGAGAACTAGTCAGAGCCATACAGATAGTTTCAAAGAAAATGAATGATGTGGGGTCCCAGAGACACTCCAGTCTGTTTTCATGAATCTGGTCAGCACCCAGAACTATCACACACTGTAATTTTACCCACCTCGGCTTGTCCATACAGAAAAAGGAAACAAGGTATGCAGTTAAAGCTTGAATTCACAAACATATATAAGCACCTCCAGAAAAGTCCAGATCTCATCCAGAATCTCACATAAGACAAAGTCCTCCAGGATAACTGCCAGACCCTGCTTCAGAGAACAGCTTTTAGAGTTTAGAAAGCATGTCTGCTTTCTGGGTAGACATGCTCCAGACAAGGAGCAGCTGCAGCAGACACTGAAGTGTGGCCCTCCAGGGGCCTCAATTCAGTCACTGGCTAATCTTCCCTTTACAGGAGTCCTAAATGCTGGAACTTATACATTCAAGTCATTTTGTGAGAATCTGAGTAATTCAACATGACAGAAAAGCACAGCATACCAGATATGGAAAACTGGCGACACTTCGACAGGATGACTATTGCATTGTGATAAGAGGGTCATAGAAGCAGAGAGTAAGTTTCTACAGGGGAAACGGGGAAGCACTAAGCCCAATGAGGGAAGGCACTTCACATTGAAGCCTAGAATTTGTCACTTTGTCAAAAACGGAGATACTTTTCCTTACTTGCTGGAAAACCCAAATACAAGTTTGCATCATGTTCTTCAAGACTTTAACTGCTTTTTCTTCAAATATGTTAGCTTCATGCTGACTTTTTTTAGCTCTTGATCTTCCTATACAACTTAAAAGCAATCCCTTCCCACTCACACGACAGAAAGAAAAGGAGATTGCAATAGACCTTGGACTGCTTTGGACCACAGTTTCTGTGGGCATTATATCCTTGCCTTGCAGGCTACATAAGTTATAACGCAATTATTTCCGTATGGAATCATCAAGGCAAACTCTCCTTCCTGAACTTCAAAACTACAGACAATACAACGGTAATACTGGGAGATTAAAGAAAAGAAATACCAGGAAATTTCGAAGAGATCGCTGTGTAAACATCAGAGTGACTACACTACTGCCCCAACCCGCGTTAAACGACGCGTGGTAACCCACTCCGCCCCTTCCGCGCTCGCACACCGCAGCACATTCCCGCGCAGGCCGAACTGAGCCGTCCGCACGGCTCCCGGCGCCTAACGGCTCCTCCGGCCGGAGCGCTCTGCGGGGAAGGGCTGTCCCAGCGCCCGCGAACCAAGCGCAGGCAGGTGGGCCCGCCTCACCTCCCTGCCCCTCCCCGCGCTCGCCCGCCCGTGCCCTGCCGTACCCCGTGCCGGCGCGCCTGGCTGTTGAGAGCTCGCACCCAAGCTCGCTGCCACTGCTCCCGTAGGGACCTGAGGGCAAGAAGCGCAGCGAGCAGCGCCCGGGCCCCGGCCTCCTCCGCCGCCGCTCCGCGACGCCGCAGCGCTCGCAGGGCCGTGGACCGCCAGTACTGCAGCAGCCAGGCCGCCACGGTGAGCAGCGAGGCGGCGAAGAGCAGCACCAAGGCGGCCCAGCCCAGGTCCGGCCCCATGGCACGGTGCGCGGGGCTCACGGCGGCGCGGCGGGCATGGCGGGCGAGCTGCGATGCTGCTCCGCTCGCGGCACCGGGTGCACGTGGCCCCGTCACAGCCCCGCGGCACCGCACGCGCAGCCGCCGCCGCCGCTTTCCTTCCGGCGCGACAAAAGGCGCGCGCCCCCCGCGGCCCGGCGGACCCGCGGCGCACCCAGCGGCCGCTGCTCCGCCCCGTGCCTGCGGGCGCGCTGTGGCGCCCGGTCTGAACGGCCGGGAAACCTCACGGCTGCTGCTGCGAACCGTCTCTTCTAGGGGACTGAAACAGAAGCACAACCGCGATCTGAAAGCCCAGCTCCCCATCGGCTTTCCCAGCTCCGATTAACGACGCTTTTCTCCTCACGTCACGCTCTTTTCTGCTGGAAGTTATTACCCCGTTGCCACCAGGCAGGTAGGTGTGTCACCAGCAAGGCAGAAACTTTCCGTTCGTCGGCTCCCAGTTGTGCCACTCTCGCCTTGGAGGGCGAGTAACACGAGTTTTGATCACCTCCCGACAGTCACAACCCAAAGTAGCAGCGGCCTCTAGCCAGATATACACCCCTGCACCTCTGTGCTGTGCCTTCCTCGCCGGCAGTACCATACGCCCGCCTCGAAGTTTATTTAAAGTTTACAAAATCACTTTCGCATATGTTCAACAGACAGCAGAGCAGAAGTGGCCTCTGAACACAGCAGCAGCTCCATAAAGCCATCAAAAAAAAAAAAAAAATCAGATAAAGCCATCAAAAACCATTTCAGGTTGCCATACAGGTGCAGAGCACATAAAAGTTCTTTCTGTTACCGGACTTTCTACTGCGTCTCCCCTCTGCTAATCGACTCACACCTGAATGAACAGAGTAGTGAATAGACATTGACCCTATCCTGCCTTCCCATCCCCACCCCCTAAAAATGCCCCGAGGGCTCAACAGCAGTTACACATTCCCTTACAACCAAAAATCTCTATTAAGGTATTTTACTGAGTTTTCCCGACATCTGAGGAAACCACGTGGGGAAACGAACCCGACAGCCGCTCACTTCTCCGCTCTCGCGCATTCTGCGCCCCGGTAACACGGCTCGCCGCGCCGGCGGCCGGCACTGACTGCAGTGGCCGGGGCTCGCCCGCAGCCGGCCGCAAGCGCCAATGCCCAGAGCCGGGCAAAAGGCGGCTCCGGGTAGGAGCGGGCGGAGCCCTCAGACACTCAGCGCCGCCGCGGCCCCGGCCGCCCGCCCTCCACTTCCGCACGGGAGGAAGTGACGTACCCGGCAAACGGGAAGGGGGGAAGGGGGAGCCAAGGTGGCCATGGCGGTTGCGGGCATTGCGGGGCGGAGTCCGTGGCGGGGCCGCCCCCGGACGAGTGCTGCTCCCGGCGCAGTTTCAGAGGAGCTCCGCGGAGGAGGAGGAGAACCGCAAACCTTAGCAGCGGGGACAGGCACCTCCACATGCCCTCAGCTCGGCTGAAACCACTACCGATCCCGGCCGTGGTGCGAGCAGAGCTCTGTGCGGGCAGGAAGCTCATGCCAGGGCCAAAGATGGCTCCCCTGCCCCCGATAGGCCGCGAAGGCCCAGCGCATCCGGCGCCGCCCGCGTAGCGCCGGGCCGGGAAGGCGGCGGGCAGCGCCCCCGCCCGGCCTCGCTCCGCGCCCTTGGCAGGGGCAGCGCCTGCCGTGGCCATGGCAGCCTGGCCCGCCGTGCCCCTTCTCATCAACCTCGGCGGGTCGCTGCTGGGCTTCGCGGCCACGCTGACGCTGATCCCGGCCTTCACGAACCACTTCCTCGCCGCGCGGCTCTTCGGGGAGGACCTCAACAAGACCTCAAGGCGGCCCGTGTGAGTAGCGCTGCCCCCGGAGCTGCCCCGCGGGGCCGGCCCGGGCACGGCTGACTCCCCCCGCTCTACCTTCCAGCCCCGAAGCACAGGGCGTGATCAGCGGTGCTGTGTTCCTGATCATCCTCTTCTGCTTCATCCCCGTGCCCTTCTTGAGATGTTTTGTGGAGGAACAATGCACGGCCTTTCCTCACGACGAGGTGAGGCTCGTCTAGTGCTGCAAACGTGGCAGGCAGGGGCCGGGAGTGACCACCGGTGACCGGCGTCCTGTTCTCTGTCCTGCAGTTCGTGGAGCTCATCGGTTCACTCCTTGCCATCTGCTGCATGATTTTCCTGGGCTTTGCAGATGATGTTTTGAACCTGCGCTGGCGCCACAAATTGCTTCTTCCTACCATGGCTTCTCTCCCACTGCTCATGGTTTACTTCACCAACTTTGGGAACACGACCATTGTGGTGCCTAAGCCCTTCCGGGTGCTGCTGGGCATGCACTTGGACCTGGGTAAGTTATGAATCACCAGAAGCTGTCATCCACGTGGCAGGCAGGCAGTGGAAGGGATCACATGAAGCACTTTGTGCTGCAGAGGGAGTAGACTAAGGATTTATTTAAGTAACCAGTAAGAGATTGGCACTCCACCCACTAAACATTAGACTGGAAAGAACATCCAGAAACCCACCACACATTCAGCAGTGCATAGACAGGAAGCGCACAGATCATTTTCCCATGATCCTGGGTGAGTACTGGGGCACACAGCACATGGCTGGTAACGCCAGAACGTTAGGAAGACAAAAACAGCACTACAGCTGGCCGCCGTGTCACAGCAGTTTGCAGCAGTCACAGTGCTGTACATACACGTACACATCACGGCCAACTCGTAAGAGAGGAAGCAGCCTTATCTGTAAGGTACCACTATGAAAACTCACTGAGATTGTTAGGTAATAGGTTGTTGTATAAAGCAGGAAGTGAGAGCTTCAGTGAATTTGTCTAGGGCCTGCTTTGCCTCCAAATACTAAATCATTTGGCTTGCTCTGGTTTGCAGGTATCCTCTACTACGTGTACATGGGTATGCTAGCAGTGTTCTGCACTAATGCCATCAACATTCTTGCTGGAATTAATGGAATTGAAGCAGGACAGTCGCTGGTGATAGCTGCTTCCATTATTATATTCAATATTGTAGAGTTAAATGGTAAGGAAAATAACAAACATTTGTGGGCACAAAAAGCAAAGGGAGATTGAATTATAGGTTTCAATAGCTGGTATTACTAAACATGAACCAGTCTTGTCTTATCACAAACACATGTTTTTCTTTTTTCTATAGGGGATTATCAAGATGATCACATTTTTTCTCTGTACTTCATGATTCCCTTTTTTTTTACCACGCTGGGCCTATTTTATCACAACTGGTAAGAGGACAGACATTCAGAATTTGTTTGGAAGCATCCTTTCCCTCTAGTTTCTCCCTTTTTGAACAAACAAAACCACTTAACAACGGGCAGGTGGAATGCTGTAATGTAGAGAGGCTTCTTGCCAGAACCAAAAACACAAAGCATCGATGGAGCAGTAGCATTTTTTTGTACTAGAACAATTGTGGTCACACCAGCTCACCGAAACACACAGAATACACTTTCTCCTGTGCCTCACTGGCTGTCTTCTCATACCATATTCTCTGCAAGCCAGGTAGTGGGTCCCAGTCCTGCAGTTCTCAGAATAAATACATACAATTGTTTTTACTATGTAGATCTGCTGCAGATCCCCATTGGCCCCTAACCTGTGATGTGGGCATACATTCACTGGTTACAAACAGTCATTTTCGTGGCAATAGCAATCATGTCAGACCTTTGCTTTTCTGCTCCATGGATTGCAGGTACCCATCTCGAGTGTTTGTTGGGGACACCTTCTGCTACTTTGCTGGCATGACCTTTGCTGTGGTGGGGATCTTGGGACACTTCAGCAAAACAATGCTGCTTTTTTTCATCCCGCAAGTACTTAACTTCCTCTATTCATTGCCTCAACTCTTCCACGTCATTCCTTGTCCCCGTCACCGGCTACCAAGGTAATGTATCAAGTGACCTATAGTGGTACTACAGGTTGTATCTTTTACCTCCAACACCAGCTGAGAGAGGTGGTGAAAGGTGCTGTTTTTAAAAGCCATCAAAGTACGTTTTCTCTTCAAAAGACAGCAGCTCACTCTGCCAGCTACAGTCAGATCATACAGTAAAAGTTTCTTAAAGAAGTGAACTTTTCTGACTAGCCCACCCCTCAGATACAGAATGATTTTTAACAAGGTTAGAAGATGACGATTCTAACCTACAAGTTTGAGAGAAATTGACACTGCTTTAATGCTGTGGCAGTGAGATCTGCTAAGATTTCATAGTAGCCAGCATTCATAGTAGCACTATGCCACATCAGCAATTCTCTCTGCAGATGTTAGATTCTTCTATTTTATTCTTAAATTACATAGCATGTATTGGGGGTGCAATGGGAAGGAGTCTTCTTTGCCCCACTTGAGGGGCTAGATACCAGCAGCTATTGTTAAGTGCATCAGGTTATTCCTGTTTCTTCCACCACTGGATTTCTTTCCCAGCTATGCATCTAAGTCTACTTACAAAGTGATCTCTCTATCTCCTTGTTGTATCTGGAATAAATTTAACTGTTTCTTTTAGGCTTAATCCTAGTACAGGGAAGTTGGAGATGAGCTACTCCAAATTCAAAACTAAGAGCCTCTCTGCCCTGGGAACAAACATTTTGAAGGTAATATGTGGAAAACATTCAAAATTCATATGCATTTTGAGGCAGTCATCAAGTACAAGAGAAACAGGATGGGAGAAAGTGCAGAATTTCTGCACTTTCTGCACTGCCTGGCTCAAATGTGGGAAAATGTCTGTTACCATCCCTCACAGTCACTCGATTGTGTTAATCAGTCTTTCAGAATAACCACACACAGAAGTGCCCCAGGACCATCATAAGTCTGTCCCCTCTTTTCAGTAGGAGCACAAGCAGGATTTCAGGGATGGTACAGCAAAAGGGGTCTTGAGCAAGATTAGCCCATGAACACCAAACATACCTGGTGAAATAGCGTGCAATATTTCTTCCCTCAGGTAGTCAAGATCTTGCATGTAGTAGATGTGAGGAGTGGAACAGATGAAGATGGCGAATACACCGAATGCAATAATATGACACTTATTAATTTTGTCATAAAGCTGATTGGACCCACCCACGAGCGAAATCTCACTCTCCTGTTGCTACTCATTCAGGTCAGACAAAGAGTTCCTCTAGCAAAAAGATTTACTCTGCAACAGAAACAGATCAAGAGTTCTAAGGGGGAAGGAGAAAGTAAAATATCATGCTCTTCACACAAGGTGCAGTTGAGCTGTGGAGCTTGGGGAGAATAAGAGGCTTATACACCTCAAGGAGGAAAGAAATTCACACCTCCCTGTTCATTGAGAGTTATTAAAAAAAGTTGGAAGGTTAGCTTAAGAAGATTGCCAAGGCATGAGTCACTGGTTGCAAGGAAAACATGAGGACAGCAAAGTGCCTTGTCACTCTGACACAAAGCAGCCTTTTGGTATGTTCCTGTTTTTCAGTAATACCAAGTAACACTTTCAGAGTTATCATCAGCAAGTGGACTTGTGCAGGCGTGGCACATGGCTCAGTGGTCCCTCAGTCCGAGGGGCACGCGGGAGCATTTTGAAGCCACTTGGAGCACAAGGATATGCTTTCCAAATACTGCCACTACCTCTATTCAGCATGTGAATTCTTCAGCATAGTGTAGTAAAACACCGCTTTTGGAAAGGCCTGCATTGGTTAACTGCCCACAATAAAATTGTTCTTTTCATCTTCAGATTTAAGGTAAGGGATCCTTACTAGGAAAGAGACACTTAGCCAGATTCCAGTTTGGGAGAAAGGATTTTCACTGAAAGCCTGTTGAACAGGGTTCAGGTAGATGACATTGGGGATGGGAGAAGACAGGAAGTGCATAGCACTTACCTTGATCCCAGGAACAGCAGAGAAGTCCTGACAGCACCTTTATTGTAAGGACGCTGAATTTCAGCTTTGACATAAGCCTTTTTGTTGCTGTTCTATGAAACGAGGCATGCTGGAAGGCTTAGCAAATCCATTTGGAAAGGAGAAATCTGATAAGATTGTAAACCATTCGACAGTATAATGTTTCTGTTATGTGTCTGATTTTTACCTAGGTCCTTGGCAGCACAATTGCATTTTCGATCCGATACCAACTAGTGCGCTTGTTTTATGATGTCTGACCAGACTGTCAGGAGCAAGGGAGAGAGTTCTACCTGCCAGTCTATTTTCTTCCGTTGCTTGACCAAATGATTCAACCGATCTTACTCCCAGCCTCTGAGAACCTCAGAATACCTGTCAAAATGCAAGCAACTACTTTGCGTGGGCTAGTTTTGAACCGGGATGTTTCTTGTGCACCAAAGGCTTTTGTCCAGTTCTGTGATAGAAAAGATTCACTGCTACTTGGACATCCTTGTTACTAGAAATGCCTTTTAGAGGGGAAGCAAATTATATCACTTAGAGAAAGTGGGAAAGATGGAATCTATACATCTAACAAAGACATAACTGTTCACCAAGAGAGAAAACAGTAAGTTTCATTTCTGTGACCAGAATAAGTAAACCAGACTCTGCTTCTGGCTTCTCCAATTCTGTTTTTGGTCCATGGACATAGAATGACATGTTATAACCCATACTCAAAACTCAGAGTACTCCAAGAATAAAATAATTCATGGTACCCTTTCCCCTGCAGTGCTTTGCCTCGACAATATTGACATGCAGTGAAACTAGGTTATATGATCCATCTCTAGCTCTCTACCCTATTAGGCAGCTGATCATTTCTGCAGTAGACTCCCTCCTTTTTTATGGCTGCTGGCAATGTTCCCGCTGATGAGCTTTTGATTCTGAATACCTTTAGCCTCTGCCTTCCTCCCTGGAAGAGGACACATCTGAAACAGGTTAGCAGAATAAGGATCACCATGTCCTTATCTTAACAGGGTATCAATAAAACCCTTAGATTAACATGGAACTGAGACCCTGCTGATTGCCAATCCCTTTTCCTCAAATACAAAGTATTATTTATATAGCAGTATTTAGCACCATAGTTCAACACAGAATTGCTACCTACCCGACAGAAAAACATAGAACAGCCTGGAGTACCAGGTTGTAGTCTTTGCAAGGGTAATGGTGAAAGTGAAATAATGCAACAGCAGAAACGGATGCTGAGGTGGGTGAGAGTAGAAATTGCCAAGTCCAGTACCCTAATTAGATGCAAGGGCACCGCACCTCCACACACCCAAGTCCAGCTAGTAGCACGGCTTGGAAGGTATTACCAGATGGCAAAAATGTGTCAAGTGGCACTGATCAACACAGAAAACACACAGCACTCAAGTATGAATAGTACAAGTGGACGAATCCTCTTCCTCCTCTCCAGCTGAGCACTAAGTTTACTAGTACAGTATATTCATTAACACATACAAACAAACATGCAACCTTTCAGTACCTGGCCTTAAACACTCAGTGTGTCCAGTTGCTGGATTTCCTGGCATCAGGGCATATGAACAGAGAAATTAATCTCTCTGCTAGCTCATCTAGGAATGTGGCCTTCAAATAGGTACCTCTCAGGCATCCACCCAATTCTCTCCATTTTAGCTGGCTTAGCCCTACGTCCAGTAAGCATCCTGCTGACCCCGATCTCTCTGGTCATATCTGGTCCTGAGCTCCAAAGCCCATTATCCTACTTGTTCTTTAGTCTGCTTAGTTGGCTAGGGTTCACACACACTTGCATTCCAGCTAGTCCTGGCCCCTCCCTGCATGTGCTGAGGTCTTCCCATTTGCTGGAACCACTGGCTGCTCTGATCCGCCTCCTAATGCCAGTTGCTGGCACTTAGACCTCCACATGTACATAGGCAGACAGGGTAGAGTCTGCTCATTCTGGGGAAAAAAGTAAGACAGCACAGACTGTAGAGTAATTCTTACTGATCAGCAACATTTTATAACATTACTGCTTTCTTTGCTTTTTTTTTTTTTTTTCTTCTAGTCCACCTTTACTTCTCCCTCTCCTTTGGTGCTTCTCTTCGTATACCTATATTATAAACCCATAATATATCTCACACGTTCCCACAATTCGCTAAAAAGGATCTCATAGTAGGTTTTTTCACATCCCTAAATGCTCCTCTCCCCCATGTGCCACCCTAAGGCAAATGCCCGTACAGACAGGGATACCTCTCAGTCTATAGGCATCCCAGGAGCCCCTCTAGCTCACTCTGGATGGAAGCCAGGCCCAGACAAGGGACCGACCAGGCCCAGAGACCAACTCCACCCCTCAGAAAGCACCGTGCGCCTGGACGGGCGGCACGAGCGGCCCTGCGGGCTCGGCCTCTCCCGCCGAGTTGGGCGGGCAGGCATCGCGCATGCTCGCTGAAGGCGCGGCAGCGCCCTACCAACGGCCTCGGCGCGGTTTGAATCTGGCGCCTCGCTCGCTGATTAGCTGGACCCCGTCGCCACCACCCTCAGAGCAAGCGCGTTGGTATCACACAAGCGACCAGTCAGCAAAAAGCTTCTTCCGTCAGAGGCACCAATAGCTAGGGGCGGCGGCATTGTCCAATGAGCAGGACCCTACTTGGCGGGAGGTTATAAAAATCCCGGGCGCGGCACCTCCAGTTTCAGCGGTTCGTCAGCGGAGCCAGACGCCATGTCCGGCCGTGGCAAGAGCGGCGGTAAGGCCCGTGCTAAGGCCAAGTCCCGCTCGTCCCGGGCTGGGCTGCAGTTCCCGGTGGGGCGCGTTCACCGGCTGCTGCGGCGAGGGCACTACGCGGAGCGGGTGGGGGCTGGTGCGCCCGTGTATCTGGCGGCCGTGCTCGAGTACCTGACCGCTGAGATCTTGGAGCTCGCGGGCAACGCGGCACGCGACAACAAGAAGACGCGCATCATCCCGCGTCACTTGCAACTAGCGGTACGCAACGACGAGGAGCTCAACAAGCTGTTGGGCGGCGTTACCATCGCGCAGGGCGGCGTCCTGCCTAACATCCAGGCCGTGCTGCTGCCCAAGAAGGCCAGCAAGAGGGGCGGCGGGCACTCGCAGGAGTACTAGGCCGGCCGGCCCTCCCAGCACCACTCAAAGGCCCTTTTCAGGGCCACCCCATTGCTCACCGGGAGAGCTGCGATCCGCGGAGGAGGCAGGAGGGAAGGGGAAAAGAGGCGTGGCCAGCTGTGGCTGCTGTGGGGCGGGCAGGAACTGGCCCGGGGCCACTAAAACACTGAGTGCGAGAGGTGCTCCGTAAGGACCCGTTAATTTAACTCTTAACTCTGGTACATTCAGTGGACGTTGCCTAGAAAATAAAACTGCTTTATTTACAAAACAGGACCCCAATACAGTGCCGTTTCAGTGTTTCTACAAGGAACTGTAACAATCAAACCCTGCTGAGAGGATGCTGACCTAGTAGCAAGTGCAGGAAGCCACAGTAACTGAAATTTGGGCTTCTGCTTCAGCTCCCCCTTCACTGGCTGTTCTAGCTAACTGGCTCTCATGACCTTTATGGACAAACATACAAGGGAAACCAAAACGGCTGGCTGCTCCCTCATTTCATATTAGCCAATCAGCAAATCTGCATCTACCTGGTAACGGTGAACTTTATTTGCCTTCACTAAGACCAAGGGTGAATGCAGCATCTCTGCTACTTTACTATAAGGAACATACTATCAGGAACCTAATGGGAGCCTTCAGTGATCCAGTGAGTGAAAAGGCACAAATAATAACTCCCAAAAGCTCAGCACGGTACAGCATTTTAGTATCAGCACAGCTGAGTCTCCAATTATAACCCAATGTTATAACACTTTGCTCCTGAATGGAATTGAACACTTAAAGGCTTTCATTTTATTTTTAATTTTTTCTTTTAGCTTCCTAGCTACAAAAATTGTTGACAATACTTCAAAGAGACACTTAACAATTTAGAGAAATGGGGAACAGGATGAAAACTGAGCAGCAGAAACTATTCGTTAGTTAACTTCATATTTTAGGGTTTTTGTACCCAAATGCCAAGTAAGACTGGTGTGAATGTTGAAATAAGCCCCTCCAGAGGATCATGATGTAGCTTGTGAAGACTTGTAGCACTGCTGCTGGCCACACCCCAGATTCAGCGGGCATCATTGAGCTGCCTTGCCACGCTAAGGATATGCTTTGCTCCCTTGCTCAGAAGTAAACTAGCTAGTTCAACACCCAGGTTCTCTGCAGCTTCCTGGGCCTGACCAGGAACATTCTTGGCCGTGATGCCAACATGCTGCACATCATCATTTGGTCCATCTTCATTCTGCAAATACAAACACCTCAAAGTAAGGCAGCGGAAAAACAGCGGGCAAGGAATTATAACACCCATGAAACAGGGTAAAATCCCTAGTCTGAGGGGCCTCAAGAACAGTGTGTTGTTACAGCTTACAAGAAACCAGACCAAATATAATCTATTTCTAAAGGCCTGGTTTTTGCCATTTAGCTTCAGGTTTGAATTTTGAAGTCACCATGGTTCATGTACCTGATGGGGATAACTCACACCAGTCTGCATTGTCTCCTTCAAACTATCAGATCCATCCAAGCTGTAGACTGCTCCTGTCAAGTACAACTTGGAAAAATATATAGAATGGATTAATACCACATTAACAAACAAACAAGCAGCCAAGTACCCCCTCTTTAAAAAAACCCACCCAAATATACAAAGCTAAGTCTGAAGGGAAAGGCTTTTGTCATGCAGTGGGATCAGCATGAATAGCAGTACCATGCAAGTGTAAGAAAAGTAATCCCTGTTAGGGAAGATGTGACTTCTCAAGGAAAGGCTAATGTTTTTTCTAGTTTACCACCTCCTTAATCACATTCCACTGTCTAAAAACAGATTTTGTAGAGTCAGAAGCAGTACTTTCAGATCTCAGAACAACATGAAATAAGCAGCAAGAGTGGAGAGGGGAATCTGGTATATTATTATAAGGAGATTTTCTGAAAGATAGCTTCAGTAGCCAGACCCATTCTTGTACTCCTGCTTTGGATACAGACAGAAGGGTCAAGTCGGGAGACTATCTGCCCTAACTGGTTATTAAGATACCTGCTGAAATTAGCTTAAGGAAAAAATATGGAAACATGCACACACTTAGAACATGTTTTCAGAAATACATGAAAAACACTAAGTACTCCTCACCTGGTCATCCTTCAGAAGGGTGTTGACAGCAACAGGGACGCTACATCCACCCTCCTAAAACACAAAGCAGCTGACACTGAGGCTCCTACCCAACACATTCAAAGCAGAGGCCTCTGAAAAGTTTAGGCTGCACATAACCCTGCCCATCACTCTTCTGGCCCTTTTCAATTCAGAAGTACTCTCCTTTGCGTTTTAGAGAAGTGCAACAGACTTCCCATACTACAGCATCAAATTAACTAGCAGATCAGTATTTACTGCTGCAGGCAGAGCAAGGGTGCCAGACCTACCAAACGCTTCATAAAGGCTCTCTCAGCAATGCAGCACAACACAGTGTCTGCATCATGCAGGGCAGATACCATATTCAGTATCTCTTGGTCTTTGGCACGAACTTCCACTGCTAAGGCACCCTAGAAGAAGGAACACAACAAAATATAGTAGTTCTTCAACTTCATTCATCTGCATGTGTACTCAGCATTGATCATGAAACAGAACTCAGAGGCTCAGACCCTTTTCACCATGGGAGCAATATTCACAGAAATGAGTTACGATACACTCCACTGGCTGCAGGGGAGTCCTACAGTAGTTGCTATAAACAGAAGATCTGGACTTACTCAGCCAAGTGTTAAAGATCATGCTGCCACCTCAAACCACTCTAGAACTTTGCACAGTACTTGACAAATGCATTACCAAAATCACTTTTTCAGACTGAATGTGCAGATTTATCACTTGCAATCACTAACAGATCACCAGCTCTGGTTTAGCAAGTTTGATACTAGCAGGGCAATCTGCATAAGCTCAGCCACACAGCCAGCATGGACTGGAACAGCCTGCCCATCTAAAAACAGGAGCACCAAGAATGTGCTCCAAGACAGGTGTTTCAGCTCCACTCCTGCAGGAATCAGGACACAAAGGAGGGAGCATCGAAGAGCAAAGACACTGCAGTAGCTTTGCAGTTATCCTGGTGCACCATAATACCGACCCTGCCAGAACCTGCCCCGTATCTGCTGTGTTGCCCCACTGTAGCTGTGCATGGATTACCTTCCCCAATTACTGTTTTTCTATTACTGATAGGAATCAGCCCCTAACACACTGGGTAGGAGAGCAGACTCCCATTCTTTTAACAAGCTGTGCCTAAAACAGTGTAACACCCAACAAAAGAGATCAAAGTACTTTTCTGGTAACCAAGACATGAGAAGTCTTCAGCAAAGTTAACTGCTCAGCTATATTATACTGCTGCTGGCTTTCAGTGCCCTTTAAGCATGGCTTAAGGAACAAAAGTTGTAAAGTACCTGACCAACAGCATACAGGCAATCTTCAGGGCCTAGGAGCTGGAAGAAAGTAAAATCAAGAGTTAACTCAAGTTGCACTGTTCACAATATAGGAAACAAAAGCCAGATTCCTGTCTCTACTACCAACTGATTTCGTGTCAGACCAAAGAAATATCACCTCTCCCTTCCCATGCCTCAGTGTTTCTACCACAGAAGTGAGATAATGCACTTTCCATCGACTGGAGTGTAAAACTTTGTGAATTAGCTAATCACTAAAATCTCAGCCTTGCACACTGCTGCATTGCTAGATACAAGGGCTGTGAAGTGCTAGGGGACAATCAGATTACAAACTGTTACTGAACCACAGAAATCTGAACATGAAAAATTTCTGTATGAAGAAAAAAAGAAACCAACCAAAAAACCCAAACACTCCTTTCCAAAGTGCCTCAAATCAAAGATAACATGGCAATGGAGTCAGGAGATTGCGTGCTCATCTTGACAGGAAAACCACAAGGTCTGAAAGGCAAACAGTTGATAGCTCAGCAGAGAATGGTATTTTCTACTTTGCTGCGCCTCACCTGGCCAATGCGATTTTCCCAGCCCATTCTCTTCAGCCCAGCAGCAGCCAGGATGATGGCACTGAAGTCTTCTTTCTCATCTAGCTTCTTTAAACGGGTATTTAAGTTTCCTCTCTGTAGAATTGATTAAGCAAGCATAGAAACAGCAGGCAAACAGTCCTACAACCACTTGAGTCCACAGACTGTACAGAATCCAACAGTCTCCAAATGAGAATGTCATCCTGAAAGAAGTATTAAATATGGACAATTGTTTCTTAAAATAGAATTCTGCCAAGTATTATGGAATATTAATTCAAGCACTGAGTCTACAAAGACAGGCACACCACTGGAGTACATTATTAGCACCCAACTCCTTCTGCACTGCAAAGAACTCTGCTCCTAGGACTGAAGTAACAGTGCCTTTTCTCAGTAAGTCAGCCACTCACATTGGAACTAGTGGACCAAACCGCATCCAGGGTTACTGAAAAACCAGCAACATTTGATCACATGTCCATGACAAACACATGGGAGGCACCATCATGCAGTTTTTCAAATACTGCAAAACATGTAATTCATCTGTACACTGAAACCCCAGCAAGATCAAGGCTGGCTGCTTCTTCACAGTCTCATGAGAAAGCAGAGGACAGGATGGCTACAGTGCTACCTCCCTGTCAAAACAGGCTAGTGGAGAACAGCTTTTGAGGAAGGAGTTTGCTCTTGTACACCAGGTGGCACAAATCAGCCTCAAATCTAGATTTTACACAAAGTTGTACTTTTCTGTTTGCAGCTTTACCCAGCTCCCACGGCTTGCCAGGAAAGGATACAATATCCCTGAATTCTAAATGAGGGAACTTCTTCTTGAGCTGAGCTGCTCTCCGAAGTGAACTGGTTCCAATCACACTGCAGGGAAAAATATAATCACTGAAATTGAGAACAGTCCTAACAATTACCTCCAGACAGATATATGACAGAAGTTTCAAGGAAACAAATTATAACCTTTTTTTTTAATTGAAATGAAAATCAAATCTTTTTTTCTCGAGATCCAACCTAAACCTCCCTTGATTCAGCTTCAGGCAGTTTCCTTGAGTCCTGTCACTGGCCATGAGGCTGAAGAAATCAGTACGTGTCCTGTTTTTCCTTTTGGTGACCAAAAACCTAAACCAGATGTGATTTTCCTGCTATCCAAATGCATAGAAGCACAAGTGCATGTGTCACAGCTGGTTTATTTCTTTTACTTTAACATATATAAAAAATATCTTTTTAATAGCTACCTTAATCTGAGTAATTTCACTTATCTGTCTCAGACAAAAGATTCCAATAACCTCTGTGGAAAGACAAGTCATTAAAAATGGAGAAACTGCAAGAAAGCGATGCCAAAAAAACATGGAAAAAAATCGGAACTGGCTGAGTGAGAACAGAAGCATAGTTCATGTCTATGAAAGCTAAAATCCTGCACCAGACACCCTATCTGCATTGTATGCATTCCTCAGCAGTAGGCAGAATACCGAGGAGCAGGAATTCACTTGAGAGATCATGGCAAGAAAGGTTCTAACTTGAGAAAGCATTGCCATTCAAGGGTGGCTTGAGAGATGAACCTCATTCAGTATGCAGCACTCCCGTGAGACAGTGTTACTCTGTCCAGCAAGTGGGTCCAGGTTAATGTCTGTAGAATGCTCACAAAAAGCAGTGTAAAACCAGGACAAAGCAATGAGCTGACTGGCTTGCCAATGGAAAATATCAACCAACTGATCCCTTCTGTTTTTACACCTGTCTTCCCCTTCTTCTCCCACTCACCTCTTTTCAGGAAGACTGCTCAGTGTTTTTCCGCAGTTTTTGGGATGAAAGACAACGGCATCAAGTGGGTTCTCCCTTCTGCAAAATAATGCAAGTGAAAAATGCCTGACACGTCATTTAAGGCAAGGCTGCTAAGCTCAACAGTTCTGCTATCATTTCCTGGAAGAACTGCCTCTGGCTCGAAAATACTCCATCACCACTGTATAAGCAAGAATTTTCAGCACACCTGCTAGCTACAGAACACTAGGGCAGCCCTAGTGTTCCACTAGAGCTTCTTCCACTGTTTTGGAGATTAATCACGGGAAACTTTGAACACCTAGAAGAACCTACAATGCCTTTGCTCTCCTTTACCAACAGTATAAAATGCAAGACCCTCAGAGAATCAAGCCGCATGTCCACACTTACTTGCAGACAGCGCCAATCGTAAAGCCAGGAGGAAGAGAAGTTGGCAGGTCCTTCAGGGAGTGAACCACAAGGTCAACTCTAAAAATTAGAGGACAGTAATCAGAGAACAGATGGTGGAGCTCATGTGGTGATCTGCCAGAGGTCACCTACACAAGAGTTTGAACCCACTTTGGGAATTAATTTGGAGAGGGGAGAAGAATTTCAGGATTCCCATAGCGAGGATTACCATATACAGTTTTTGTGTTACTCCTAAAAATTGTGTTACTCCTAAAAAGCTACTTTGCCTTTCTCTGTCTCTCTTTTCCCCTTACCCAGTGATGAAAGACACTTAACAAACAATCAGATTGAATAAGGGGAAGATGCTGGAGATGCTCACACAGAGAGACTCACTGTACCAAACTGCATCAGTACGTGGGTTGGTATTATGCTTCAAACTTTAAATAACAGCGAGCCAAACTACAGGCTACCTGTTTTGTCACACAGGAACCGAGCATAATTGTAAACCCTTAAGTGTCCAATATCTTTTCACCAACTTCACTGAAAATGCAGTATGATGTAACTATGTGTAGAGATGCAGAAGAATACCTTTGTTTTTAAACATACTTTAACTAAGGCACTACTGAAACTCTCCTCAGAATACTGAAAAGAGAGAAAGATTAAATAACAAAAATCCCCCAACACCTCAAACCCACTAAACCAGCACTAATCTCTCTCTGCTCAGGCACCAGAAGCAAGGTTTTTTGTAGAGAGAAGCTGCACAGAACACAGCACAATTTTTCCATGCCAAATTCTCCTGCACATTTAGCTTGCATAGTAATAAATGTTGACGGGATAACAATAAATCTGTTTTGCAATACATTACCACAAACAAGCAAAGTATTTTTAAAAAAATATATTCATAAGCAGGAATCATATGAGATCACATCCTCCCTGTGTATTACGGCACGTAATACACAAATAACAGAAGAAAACCTAACTGGGGCAGAACAAGTGACACAACACCTCCACTTCAAAATACATGGCCTAAGCCCAGGACAGAGAGAAAAAAGGGGAAAAAAAAAAAAAAAAAAGACAGCAACTTATCAAAGGACTACTTTTTTTAGCCCGAGAGGTACCAGGACTGAAGGAAAGTAGATCACCTACGCAGCAAGCTAAATATGTCCAAAGAACACCACATGCCAAGGAGAAAGACAAAACAATAAGCTCTTACTCATTTCTTTCAAGTGCACTTTCCAACTCTTTGGTGAAGAGGCTCTTCTCTCCAATCTACACATAAATGGAAGAACATGAATCACAAAAGAAGCATCAGTCAATATAACATAAATAGAATTGGTTTTTGAATAAAGAACGAACATTTCCTTTACCTTGGAAAGCGCTGTATCCAAGATCTTGTCCCCAGTTGTTGACATGGCCACTGCTCAGAGACAGTACAGGTAAAACGTGAGGCTTGATAAAAGCACTGGGCTTAGGCTGAAAGTATCTATGCAAAATGCCATGAGCAGTCACACTACTGCGTAGACAGGGACTCAAGCCCAATACAAGAGCAGCTCACTTCTAGAAATACACTGCAGGAGAGAAGTGAAATTGACACTTCTTTCACTGTCCTCAAATACAAAAACATGGGGAAACAGGGCAGGTTTGGGGAAGAGCTGACCCTATGTAAACTGCCACAGTCTGTCTCTGGAATGGCAGTAAACATGTATAAAGCAATTCTCTTCAGTGTGAGGCTTAGCTCCTGTTTTTCCTGTTGAAAGCCTTGAGACCCAGACCAGAAAATGCCCCTAATGCTCAGAAGGGCACAGCCAGGACAATACTAGATGTGCAAATGAAGCAACACCAGATCCATCGCACACTCAGCACTTAAATCATCAAGAGCTTATGAAATCCATCTATCTCCCCTAGAAGAAACCAGCAGCAGCAGCTGCTCAGCCACACAACTGAACTGAATTCAGATGGCACTCTCAGATTAACTTATATAGGCCTCCTCCTCCTGACTCTACACACACCTCTTGCACACAAAGATAACCCACTGGCTCCTGCTGCTATCTCTACCCCAGGGCAACATCCAAAAAAACCCCAAAACTTACCAATCTCAAAGTGGAGGTCAGGGTATAGCTCACGGAGCATCATAACTACACTATCAGTCTGAATCCGGGCCAGCTACAAGAAAGCAGAAAACAAAGTACTAAAGAAATAGCACATTGTCCATACAGTAGCTAAGGAGGCTTTGCCATTCTTCCACAGCTAGGCACGCATGACCAGTACATTCTCTCTAAATCAAAAGCATTAGAAATAGGTTGCCTCAAGTAAAATCACTCATAGGTACAAACTCCCTGAACTGTGCGAACTCCTATCGTGACCAGAGCACTTCATTGAAAAATTTCTTTTACTGACTAAAGTACCACAGCTCCCCATGTCCAGCATTGCTGTGATGTGACCACTGATGAAACACTGCAATAAATTTATTTTCGTGAGTTAGGGAGAGTGACTACAACAGAAGCCTACACATCATGATTCCCATGCTTTCACTTCTTGGTTTCACATATGTGGAACACAACTGTTGAATGATGATCAGCTAGTGGGCAGAAAAGTTAGCAAAACCATTATTCTGTTGCTCAGTGATGAAAGAACAAGTCATGTTGCACACTGGGCTAGGGTTAAGGTTAGGGTTAAAGCCTCCCACTTTTTCTAAGAGTACGACTTTTACCAGTACTGCAAGCTTTGGGACAAGCCAGTAGGATTTCACTGAGCTGGCAGAAAAATCCCAAGTAAGTGTCAAATACAAGTTTACTTATCCTCTGTAAGAACAAAGACGTAGTTAGAGGTTCTACAAACACACACACAAAATGTAACAGCTTACATCATCACGTGCAGCAAGAAACAAGTCCCAAAGCAGTAAACTGCACGAAGAACATTCTATTGTGTAAAAAAACGAGATGCAAGTAAAATAAAATCACTTAGTGCATCATCTTCCTGCACATGGAAGAGGCAGTGGACGCAAGCAATTACAGATGAGTTTCAGCTTTTCTCCCACCGAAGGGCTCAGGACCCTTTGGTAATTAACGTAGTTTTCAGGACTGCAGCTTCCTCCCTTTGCAAAGTGCCCCAAAAGCCTCAGATTACTACATGGAGTAGCATTTGTGCACGGCTATCTCCCTTGTCCTGATGTCTACGTGAAATGCCTTTGCGCCAGCACGAAATTCTTCCTAGAACGTGCTACCAAAACGAACGAGATTATCTCAGCGCAGAGGCCCGAGGGTCGCTTATCTCCCTTTGCGAGGCTGCTCCTCCCTGCTGTAGCCCGCTGGCAAGAGATGCCTCCTCTATCTCTGGATATGTCCCTTCCTTGGCCTTTGAGCGGGTTGCAACCATCAGTCATTGCCGGGGTTTTCCCTACAAGAGCTGCACAGACTCTGCAAGTTGCACAGTCCCAGCCAGACCCGGGAGAGACCCGCGACGTCGCCCTCAGCCTCTGCACCGCGGTAGCGCTAACAGAGCTGACCGACCCCCGGGTTCCGAAGGAAGGGCTTTCCAAACTTCTTCCCGGAGTTCCACGGCAGGAGTCGAAACGCGCCAGCTCCGGACGCTCAGGCCGGTCCTCAGCCCCGAGAAGCACGCAGACCCTGTGCTGCCCGGGACGAACAGGGTGCCCGGGCGGGAGCACACCCCGCACACCACTCATGCCGCTGCCTACCTGGCTCCGGCGGGTGCCCACACGGATCGCTCTGCTATCCACGCCATTCTCTCCCTTCGGCAGCAACAGGTCGGCGCCCGCCCCGTCAGCCCCCCCGCCAGACTCCGCTCGCCCCAGGCCCACGGCGGCCGTCCCCGACTCCGCCATGACCACCAACCCTCAGCGACGCACAGCCCCGCCCCCAACGCCCTGACCACGTGACCAGCGCCCTCGGCGCGTCCGCAGCAGCCGCAGCACTGGGAAAGCCCCGCCCCCGCCCGCCCCCTCGGCCCCGCCCCCTCGCACTCCCGCACCGCCACCCGGCCGCGCCGGTCAGTGAGGGCCAGGGTGCGGCACTGCCCGGCCAGGCTGCTTTATTGGAAGCCAAGGGATGAAGCCAAATACAGGTGGCCGAGGACACAGCGGGGGACCCTGTACAACACGAGAGGGCGTGTGGACAGGGCCTATGGTCAGGTACTGCGCTTGGTGTGGATGAGCCGCTCCCGCTGCAGGCCAGCCTCGATCGTCGTAGCCATCTTTCCCGAGGGCAAGTCCGTGATCAGGGTGAGCTTATTGAAGACGCCGCGACCAAAGTAGTCAGCAACGACTGAGAAGCCATCGTTTGAACACTTGAGCTGCCAGACACAAAGCGGCAGCATGAGCAGAAGCCTCCAGAGCCTCTTGCCTCTAGCCCCCTTCCTTTCTCCCTCTGCACTTACAAGCCTTTGGGCTTAGAGGACAGGACAGCCCATGTCAGTCCCTGGCTCTTTGTTCAGTCCCTGTCAGAGGTAGGTGTAGCAGAAGAAGCTGCTAGATTTTCTGACATTGGCCATTCCAGCTCCTGTTTCAACCCCACTTCTGAGCCATGCACCAAGGAGATAATGAGCAACTGAATTAAACAGGCAGGTGGGTGCCTCCACAGATCTAGTGTCCACGTTTGTTAATGTTTTCCAGCTAATGTTCCATTCTCACAGTCACCACTTCATCCTTGGGGAACACAAGGTAGATGGAACATTTTGGTGCTGCCCCCATTCCAATTCACACTATTCTTTTCCCCTTCTCCCTAATTAGTTCAATACAACCCACTGACCAGCTGTCACACTGACCAGTAAGTAAGTCTCAAGACCCATCTGAGGGTCAGGTGAGAACAGGTTCTTTCACCTTCACAGAGCCAACGATGACTCTTCGTGGCCTTTACACAATGCAGTCACCCTGGGGTCTCTCATTGTCCAGTTAAAATAGCCTTGTGTACAAAATACTTTCAAGCCTTACTTGTCTCTACCTCCATTTGCAGGTCTGTAAATCTATCTAAACTTGTTTATTTCAACTTGGTAAGATAGGCAATGTTACCCTACCTGATGCTGAAACTGGTCATGCAGATCTGTCTTCTGCTCCTGGGCTCGGATCATGTCCATCACTTTGCGATTTTCTGGCATGCAAGTAGGACATTCCGAATCGCTCTCAGAGTAGCTTTCAAAGCAGTGCTGGTGAAAGGAATGACCGCATAGGAAGTGGACTGAAGGGAGCTCCAATGCACTGGTGCAAATACTACACTTGGTCTTCTGAAAAATCTTGGGACTGAGTGACAAGATGGAAAAGCATGAGAAAGGCAAACTATACTTTACCTTACTGGAAGAAAACAGCGGTTCTATCCTTGTATAGGACTAGATAAGACAGCACACAGTCCTGCACCTTGCTTTTAGCTCCTCAATTTCCAGGCGGATCCTCGTAGTTTCTTCTCGGTATTTCTGAATTCTCTGCTCATCCTGCTCTATCTGGCGGCTTTGCTTCTGCAGCTTGTTGACAAGATAATCCTTAATCACAGACAGGGTAGCTGTGGAGTTATGAGCCAGCGTCTGCACAACTGAGAGCAACTGAGATGTTAGTTTAAACACAAGTACAAAAACTGCGGCTATACTTGTACTGGCAGGGCATACTGCTTTCCTGGGACAGGCCACTTACAGGCAAAGACAACTGGCATTCTTCATGGAATTGGAAGAGCTCACTTAAAGATTCTCTTTCAGTTTGACCTCTGTCAGAAATGGGTATCTGGGAGTATGTCTGGATAACTCAGACCAGAAGGGACAAAGGAAGGATGTAGTAGTGGATTGGATTCTAGTTGTCTACCAAGGCACAACAGGAGTTTCAGCACGCCCTGCACTGCCCCACACTGACAGAACAGAAATCATGTATGAGACAACTCACTGATTCTGCAGATCTTTTTCCCTAACTAGGGACCTGTGGCTGGCATAGTTTTTCCCTATAGAGCAGGATACTACTTCAAATGGTAGGCTCCAATTTCATTGATTCTTCTAATGTCTGATCTACAGAAAGCACTACAAACTAGTCTGGGTTGGAGTCTTTTGTGGTTCATTTTTCTGGTTTTTGCTTGGGTTAGGATTTTACTTCAGGAGAGGCTGAGGGGTGAGTGTCACATGTCATTACCAAGCAGTGGAGGCATAAGATTCTTGTGCTCGATGTGTTTCAGCACTGCAGCAATATACTCTTTGCAGTTCTCCTCCTTCCGTGCAAAGTAGCCAAGAGCCTGTTCCCAGAGACAAGCCTCTTGGTCACCATACAACTCGCACACTTCAATCACCTTCTTGTACTGCTCATTCTGCATGTGGTAGTGCATGATCTGTTGGAAACTATGGGAGAAAGACTCATCAGCTGCAACAATTCATCTTGCCCTTTGAGTTGTTACAGGGACCTCAGTTTTTCACCCAGCCATACAATCCCCAGACTCACACGGAAGTCAAAGACAAGTCTTTTTTTCACTCTATACAACTGCCTTGCTTCAACAGCGAGGTATTTCTGCAAAGCAATCATCTACCATTCCCATCTTGAGATACTAAAGAGGTCAATACCATTAATGGTACAGACATTTATGGCTCAGAAATCACTGCAGTGGGGGCAAGAGGGGAAGGACAGGACTCTGAAGACAAGAGTAAAACTCACAGTTTGCCCTGCTCATAGAGGTAGAGAACACCATCCTTGAAATTGTGCATCTGACATAAGACCAAGGCCTTATCAAAGACTGTTTTGAATCTTCCGCTCTTCAGGAGGGTGAGAGCTTCACTGTGCAACTTCTCCTTGATCTACAAAGAAGGGGGACAGGTCAAGAAGAGGAACACAGGCACACCACATACACAGTATTTTGCACTAAGACCTGACAATTCACAGAGGCCAGTTTTGGTACTTTTCTTTAACCCTTTTAAGCAAACAGGACATCATTTTCTTTGCCCAAACAGCCAACATCCTCACAGATCTAGGCAAGAAGGTAAAGATACTTTTGTGGGCAAGGCATCTGCTCAGAGAGGCTGTATTATGTGGAATCTGTCCTTAAATGAGATACAAACAAAATAAGCTCAGCCATCCTGAAGGTAATATTCTCCCAGCTACTAGGATGATTTCCCATTTCTGTACTATTTGTCCAGCACAGCATATGTACTGCCTCATGTTGTCAATGCCCAGCTGGAAAGGGCATTGCAGTAATGCAAATATGACTCACAGACACCAAATCTCTCCCTCAAAACACAATGCTGGAGGAGCTCAAACCTGCTCATCTTGTTCATGTGCCCAGTTCTGTAATCGAAGTTCCAGTAAAGTGTCATAAACACCCTGTGGAGAGTCAACCTGCACCTCAGTCATGTGTTCCAGAAAAGCTTTCAGTTCTCGGGAGTTGTTTGCAAAGACTGGGATGAACTCCTCTGAATTAGCCTGTAAAACAGTCAGAAAAAGACAAGCACCCACATCAGTCTACACCATACTAGTGCTTCCTTCCTGCCATGAGGAATGTTCATTTCCAAAGTCTCAGACAGGACAGATCAACACACTACAGGATGCCAATGACATCAAGGATCAATCCTGAGCAATAGCTTTAAGAGATCTCCTGCCTCTAGGACTACCAGTACACCAGAATGGGGCTTCTCATAGAATCTTGAATAATTTGGGTGGGAAGGGAACTTTAAAGGTCATCTAGTCCAACACCCCTGCAAAGAGCTGGGACGTCTTCCATTCGATCAGGTTGCTCAGGTCCTCATCCAACCTGAGTGTTTCCAGGGATGGGGCCATCTACCATGTCTCTGGGCAACATGGTTCAGTGTTTCACCACCCTCATACGAAGAAGTTCCTTCCTTCTATCTAGTCTAAATCTGCCCTCTTTTACTTTAAAACTATTACCCCTTGTGTAGCCCTGGTTCATGCCTGAGGTGTTTTGGTTTTCTGAAACTTTTTTCCCCAGGGAATTTTCTATAAACAAGAGACATGTTTTTCTAACTGTAAACTTTGTTTACATTCTTTCCCTAGGAGGGACGACCTCTTGGTGTCCCTCTGGTTTAACCAATGTGATTGAACAAGTTTGTCTTTGTTTCACCAATCAAATTGTTCTGTGTAGAATAGTATAAAAGGGAAGACGTTACCAGTAATAAATATAGTAATTTTCAGGCTTCTGAAGTCAGAGTCTGTGTTGTTGTGGTGTACAACAGCATCACCCCTTGTAGCATCACAACAGGCCCTGTAAAGAAGTTTGTACTCATCTTTCCTATGTAACTTTTTTGAGTACTAAAAGGCTGCAATGAGGTCTCCCTGAAGAATTCCCTTATCCAGACAGGGCAACCTCAGCTCACTCAGCCTTTCTTCAGAGCAGGTGTGTTCCATTCCTCTGATCATTTTTATAGCCCTCCTCTGGACTCACTCTAAAAGGTCCATATCTTTTCTGTGCTAAGGGGTCCAGAGCTAGACACAATATTCCAGGTGGGGTCTCACCTGAGCAGAGTTTATTTAGGTATAATTCTCATTATACCTAGAACATCACGCTGGCAACACAAGGCACGCAGAAGCACTTCCTGCGAAGTTACTACTGGAGAGCAACAACTCAACACAAACCGTACCTTTTTTCCTTCCAGCATCCCAGGGCCTTCATTACCTCCCAAGGGACGGTAATCAGTGCAAAGGATCTTCAGCAATTCAGTGGTCTCATTAGGGACATGGTGCATCAGGATTTTACCGTATCGCTTCATGTTGCTCTCTGCCTGTTCAAAGGGCAGTTTTCCAATATAGTGCAAAGCCTCTTGGTAGTTCTGTGAAGACAGACAACAAAACAATCACAGGACATTATCCTTTGCTCTCCACTTTGAGGTTCGGACAGAAAGCATTGAAAACATGCTGTGAGTATGCCACAAATACCATTTGCTCTGAATTATCACCTAATTCACTATTCCTGCTCATTTTCCTCCTCAGGGAGAAAGACTGGATATAGCCTGGAGGAAATGTTTAGATAAATCCCCAACTAACCACCATCTGTCCTCTTAAAGGGCACTGTAAAAAGCCACAGAAAGAAACCAGAAAGAAAACAAGACCTTCTGATTTCCACACCTAGTCTAGCATACAAGCCAAAAGCAGAAAGACAACACTACCAACAGCTACGAGTATTGCTGCTGCTGCTGCTCTCATCAGCATGCTATCCTCAGCAAAGAGGTCAGTGAAATGGTATTCTCACTAAATTCCTCATAGTATTCTCCCCAATAAGAACATGCAGTTATGTCTCCTCACCTTGATGTCCTCTAACTGGATTTTGAGGTACCATTCATGATGCTCATGCTTCTCTGCCAGGTACACGGCATGGGAGTAGTATCCAGCTTGGCGAAGCACCTTGATAGCTGTTTCCACATCAAAGTGGACCTCACTCTCACTTGACTCCAAGAACAAAAGTAGAGAGATGGTCCCTCAGAAAAATTCTAACAGTCCAGAAGTAGTAACCATTTATGTAAGAGGAGGAAAACATGAGCAGGGATAATTTGGTACCTCTCATGCAAGAGAAAAATCACCCGTGCAGAAAAGGAGGAGCCTAACCACTTCTCATTTGCTTGCTAGTTGCACTGGCCAGAAGCCAGCACACTCCAGACCCAGATGGCAAACCAACCAAACTGAGAATGTAAGCAAGAGCTCAAAAATACAGCAGCAAAGATCAGGGTACTGAGTGGTAAATTTCTTATTCTCTCTCTTGAAAGTCGTACAGGATGTAATTTACAATGTCACCACCACGTTTCTAATTATAATGATGACACTAAAACATAGCATGATTCCACATCCCCCAGTACCTTAATGAACTCCTCCAGTTTGGAGCTGTCTTTGAGTTTGGTATAGCAATTCAGCAGAAGTGTAGTGTGGTCTGCATTGGCCAGGGACTGCAGATGGAGCATCTGTAGATAAGCAGTGAGGTTGTGGATACGCTGAGCATCTAGGAATTTCCGAATAACATAAGACGGTTCTAGCTTCCCTATAGTTCTGTGAGGAAAAGAGTCACGTTACAAGATATTGTATACTCATGAAGTTAAAATAAATGGAGAAATTAACAGCAGAACACAGAGAAGTCTTAACTTTAGCAGGCACTAACCCTCTTGGGACTGCTCAGCTATGCATCAGAAGCAACAACTATTTACGGTGCAAGACCACCCCTCTGCACACACACTGATACAAAGGCCTTGACTGGGATCACCATGACAGCATAGAAGGAGTTAATCTTCCTTTAAAGGTGGCAGTGAGAAGACAGACTAGCCTCTGAGCACAACAAACTGGGAAGCCAAAAAAAGAGAAGAATAAAAGCTACATTTTCCTTCATTTTAGTCACATAACTCAAAGTCATCTTTAAATACTTATGCTCTAAACATTGAGCAGTTTAGCCACAGTTACTGTGACAGTTAAAACAAGTCAAGGTAAAAAGACATGCTCACTCTCACTAGATGTCAGGGACTTCGGAGCACCAGCTCCACAATAATGTAACACTTTGTGGCATTCTAAAAACTGAACATGAAGTTTTCAGTAAGCCCCAAAACAAGGCTTCTCTGAGTTCTACTTTTAAAAACCCAAGATGTTTTAAAATTGACATTGAACTGTTTGAGTGCTTTCCAAGAAGACTGCCATACATGGTCAAATTCCATCATCTATCTTGCACAGAGTGATCCCTTCTTCATAATGATGTCACCAGGCACCACTTCATTCCAATGGGCCTAATAATACATTATAATGTAATAGTAATACATAATAACGTGAATAATACATTATTCACGTTAAAATATGATCAAAGAGAAGAACTTTATCCTAAGGTGTACAGAGTGACTTTCAAGCAACTTGTTCAATGACTTTTAGTCTCACTGACATCTTTCTCTGTACAGGTAGAATTTTCGCCTCAAGTCATACCTCTTTTGTTTTGGACTGTTTTTATTCCTGGGCTGAAACAGGCCCATGTTGCTCTTAGCTGTACTACAACATCACAGCTCCACAGGACCCCCACCTACCGGATATACTGCTGGATGGCTCCATCATGGTTTCCCTTGTTATAGAGATGATCGCCGTACTGCCGGAAAATCTCTGACAAACCATCACTGTCCAAGTGGTGGCTCTTGGCCAGGTTAATGGCCATTTCAAATAAGTTCTTTCTGAACAGCATCTGTTAAACATGGTAAGAGCAGTATGAGAGAAATACCACCCCACAAAGCAAGTTCAAATACACCTGGAAAACAAGTTGTTTCTTCTTCTCAGTGCATACACACGCATGGGCCTTTACATACCAATTGTCTTACAATACTGGTTATTCAGTATTCGAAAAGCTATTCGTTCACTTGTTATGTAACTCACTTACCTGAATGGTTCCATTGTTCAGTCTGCAGAGCCAGTACAATCTTACAGACATAAGGCAAAGACTAATAAGAAAACAAATTTACATGCCTCGAGTTTGGTTTGTGTATCCTTCTCCTGCAGTACATGGATCTTCCCATCTCTGGTCAGTACATACAGAGAACCCCACTCTGCCAAGACATCCACTATATCATCAAAGATTGAGCTGTATGCAATGAATTTGTTGCACAAGTCATAGATATTCAGGACTTGTTTGTCTGAATTCTGTGCCTCGTTCCCAGCAAATTCTGACCTGGAGCAAAGAAGAAAGTTTTAGAAAACAAGAACATAACTTGAAATCTTGAAACCTGTTCAAACTACAAATATACAGAAAGCAAGACAAACAGAGTTCATTTAGGCAATTAAACTAAGTGGATCCAGACGGAAATCACCATGTATTTATACACGAATTCCATCATCCTGTTACACTGAGAAATTCATAGGACTGCAAAAAACCCCCACTCATTCAGCACATTTAATTGTCCTAACTTTTGCAATGGAAGTTAATCAATATATGGGTCTGGATCAACCTCAACAATGTCTGACAGAGTCGCAATCTGCTCCCAAGAGCAAAACTTCACGGGGAAGAAGGAGAAAAAGCAAGAAGCTGCATGAGCAAAAAGAACTCATCTGTTTCAAGGAGTCCTACTTTGGGGAAGTCTTTCGGTCCTTGGAGACAATGATGAGGTACCCCCGATACCAGTGGACAATCAGCTTTTGTCCCTCGAAGGCAAAGCAGGGGCCACGTTCATCTGGTTGATAAAGGTACACACATTCATTTCCTGCCACAATGAACTGGAGATCCTGGGAAGGGTCACTGAGAGATGAACAGCGCAATCCACAACCGTGAGTGTCCAGCTCCAGGTGAGGATAGTCTTTCACTGAAAGCATATAAGACTACAGAGGAAACTCGAGGGTTTGGAGACTCCTCTAAACTAGACTCTGAAGCCAACTGAATTTGCAAGTCAGAGTCACATTTTTTTCAAATAGCTTCTCACCTGTATGTTCTCTGTGGTCACCACAAATAGATGTGTTGTTTTGCCAGACTGTCGAAAAGCAAGGCCAGTAACTGGAAAACTGCCTTCATGTAGGACATGGGTCTTACTATGCCGATCTCGAGTGATGTCTCCTTTAGTAAGTACAACACTCCCATCTGCAAAACCTGGTGAAGTGGACAGACTAAACTATTATTCATACAACCTGAAATTTTATCCAGTGTAAGTTAGGGAAGCTCCAGTCAGTGACAACACCATGCTCACCAGCATGGTATAAAGCAATGGGATTGCCACAGGTTTTTACGTCAAGTCAATCTTTGCCAAATCACCCCCCACTTGCTCCTGTTACAGTTCAGAGCTGTCACACAACTGCACATAGGACAGCACTGTTCAGCAAGGGTTAACTTGCTTTCCACACACAAACTTCATACACAGATTAATTTTGTTTGACTGCGTATTTTGTTTTACAAATGGCCTTCCCATAGTGCAACTTAACTACCATTTCAAGTCCCTTGCTTATTCAAAACACACAACACACTGTAAAGAAGACCAGGGGGAGATTTTTTAAGAGAGAGTAAAACACGCAATTTTCACAGCTTGCTAACAGCCCCAGCCTTATAAGTGGTTCCAGGGTTGAAGGCCACCATACACACAGGGAAAGCTTTTTGATTTCAGTGTAGGAACCAAGACAGCTGAGAGCACTTGTAATCTCACAACATTACTGCTCTTACTCTGTCAGAAGAGTTAAGCAAGAAACATTACCAAGGAACAGCTAAATCCAAAAAAGGAAATCTGCTTTTTCCTTTGAAAAAAGATTTGTATAACACGCTTGAAAAAATATCTCTGTAACATTAGGAATCACAAAACTCACGTTTTTTCCTGTACGAACAGAAGCTAAATTTAGTACCAAGTTCAATAAGTACGTAGCCTTACCAACTGGCAGGGAAAAGAGGACATCAACTAAAAATATGTGCTTCCAAGTACAAAAGTTATTACTGTGAAATATACAGTCAGGCTAAATTTATGCATTTATCTCCTGAGCTCTGGGATAGCACAAGATACACAATACCTCTCTGAGAATAATATAATAACTGAGTGAGAAGATAGATAATCAGGATGTTCTATGCTGATTTTTGCGTTATCTATTTGTTCCTTGCCTCTCAGTAAGGACTGTAATATTTTTCTTACGCTATTACAGTTCAGCTTTACTTACCAATAGCCATGAAATTAAGATTCTCGTGGACAGTTAGGCAGGATACAACCGTGGGCTTGTTACCTGGTATTGCTGGAAAAATTCGTGTGCAGAGAGGATTACCACCATCTCGTTTCTCCAGGTTCCAGACTTTCACCTACAAACAACGACAATCTTGCAATTTTGCATAAGCAAAACATGGGGGTATTAGAAGGCCACAACCTGGCATCAAAATGTTGCAGTACCCAGAATGAACAAGCTACTTAAGGTAAGAAAGGGCAACTGAGATCATCACAATAATATTTAAGGAAGACCCGTATTACAAATGCATTTCCTCTCTTTGTCATTTAACTTACCAAAGGATTAATACCCTCTTCATCCTCACCAATAGAAACCAGGATACTGTGCTGCTTCAGCTGGTACAGATGCGTCACCCTTAGCTTGTAAGCCTGGAAACTGCTGAGTTGAAGGGAGCGAGGCAAAAACCAAATCTGACCTTCCATATTTAGATCGCAGTTAAGGCACATAACGGTGCGGGGGAAAAAAAAAAAAAAAAAAAAAAAGCCCCACACCTCCAATAATCTGCGTGCCTTTTACTGACTCCTGGTAGAGCTACAGCAAATACTTCTGCAGAGCAACCCCGGAGCACCAACACATCCAGCGGCAGTTTAGATTTCTTTTTAAACAAAGTACAGCCGAGCGCGGAAAGCTGCCGCATTCCCAAGGCCGGAGTACCCTCCTAGGCAGCGCCCAGGACTCGCCTGCCACGCAGCCTCGGCTCGGCCGAGCCCCGCGCAGGCCACAGCGCCCAGCCCCGCACAGGATATCTCCGAACACGAGGCTTCCCCGGCCCGAATCGCAGACTGCGATGCCCGGGGGCAGCGCGAAGGGCTTCGCACCGGCCCCATCTGGCCCCGACGGCTCCCTCACAGTCTCTCTGTCAAAGAAGACGAAGCGGCGCCACTGCAGATAGGCAGCCATGTTGGAGCCGGCCCCGCGCGCGCCCCCGTGACCCGAGTCCCCGCCCCTCGGCTCGCGCAGCGGAGCGCGCGGGGGCGGGGCAGCTGCAATGCCAAGAAATTTGACTTTTAAAGATTGAATTTTGAACATACGTACTGAAAAAATATCCCAGAGCCTGCTAGGAATGTAAAACTCAAAACGGTGTCAACATCCTTAAATGAATCATTTTATAGTAATAATCTTGCATTACAGTAACGAATATATAATCTTTCTAATTTGCTTCTCTCCAACAAGACCTTAATAGTATATACAAAAAGGCTTGGCACTTAAATGTGGATAAGAACTAATGGAATCTGGATATTTGCTGTGAGCTCAGCAGGATATGACTAATTATTTATGTGTTGATTGAGCTTCTTGACTTAACAAAAGCAATATAGTAAATACATTAAAAATAAAGCTATGTCTTTGGATACATGTGTTAGTTTCAACGCAAGCCCAGCAAAGCAGAATGCATTCAGCATTTATGTACTTATGCAGTACTTCATTTCATCCCAACAGCGTAGTCCTACTGCTCCAGTGCCCCAGGCACTGCCCAGTGAGACCCTGTTTACAATCTGAAGTACTTAGTTACCATTATGGTAAATTCCGTATGAATCTTTTGTTAAATCGTTTAACTAAAGCCTTCAATTAAGTGCTGTTAGGTTTGCTGTTAAACTTTTATGCAAAAACCACTGGTCAAGTCCAGGGCCCAGTTGATCAAGGGGGTCTACTCTGAACCTTTTGACTCAACTTACCTGCTCCTATCCTTCCTCTTTTCATCCTTCTCCCCAAGCCTCCATGTAGATAATTTTGGGCTGATTTGGGGTTTGGAGTGAGTGCAGTCTGCTTTTACTCTGTGTGCTTTAACCACCTAGGCCGCAGCAGAATGAACCCTGCCACTGAACTTCACCCTGCTTTCACTTTTACATTAGACTTGTTTTTGCCAATGCCTTTGCTGGTGATTTTTAAAGCACCTTTAAAACACTCATTCCAACCACCAGAACCACAGCACACACACGGTCTTCTGCAGCACAAGCAGCAAGCAAGGCAGAACCGAGGATGACTCTTGATGAAAGACAGGACACTGCTGCAGCAAGACCCACAGTGCTCCTGTGCCCCCTCGCAGACTCTTGGCAAAGCTGAGGCTAACTTGGCACTGCAAGCAGATGCCACACAGAGCCTTCTAGTCTACTGAAGATGAGATCGTGGAGCATTTGACCCTGGAAAAACAGCTGCCACGTGGAGGAACTGTGCAGAAAAAGAATGCCTCTCATGGACATAGAAGAGCACTTTTCCATTTATCGTGTGCTTCCTTTTCTTGAGGCCTCTCTCCAAAGGCTGTTGCATCCAACGCAGACTGGGAGTCTCTAAGAACAACAGCATGCTTTTCACTCAGCACCGTTAGAAGAAAAAAACAGAACAAATGGGAGTTCCAGGGAGCTTTTATTGAGTTTAATTAACAAAATCAGGATTTTTCCATTCATCTTTTTTGCACTCGCAACTCATGAAGCTCTTCACAAGTCAGTGCTGCAACACATACAAAGCCAGAGGAAACATATTCTCAACAAAATTTGAGCTCCACTGGAGAGTTTGCCAACTGCCAATTTAACAGAACGCCAATTTTCCCCTCCCCCCCTTGATTGTTTTGAAGGACTAGACCATATTGTTTGCTGGTTAACAGTTAGAATATCAACCCCTTCTCTAGGGTCTACTGGATTATGACACTCCACTCAAATTGTAAATAATTTCTCCTCTTGAAATAAAAGTTCCAGTTTCTTTCAATAAGGGGAACAGTGGCTATTTTCTTCTCCTGACACCCCTTCCCCAAAATTACTGGTTAAAATACAGCAAGGCTGTATCTTAATAAACACATCCCTGCCCCCCTCCCCCCCCCCCCCTTTACTCCTCCCTGACTTTGTCTACAGCAGAATTTAACAATGCTTCCACGCAGAGGCATTTTAGCAACGCAACGATGAACTGAGCAAAGCCTACAGGATAATCTGCCAAAGCCTTCTTGTGAAATTCAGATGCATGCTCTTTGGTCCAGAGACCTGGCTGATCAGAAAGATAAACTGTGATTCAAAAAAGATGGACCAGAAGTTCATTAGCAAGCAGAAAACTCCCTGCAGGGACTACAGTTGCCCAACCTCTACCATGGCAGCTGTAGTGCTGGAGTCCCTGGGAACAAAATTCAGTTTATTCTCAGGAAGTAATGACCAGCAGCCCCAGCAGCACTACAAAGTTCAGCACCAGGGCAAGAACCATCACAACAGCAGCTCAAGAGATGTGGCATGACAGCTTTACAACCTCTCTTACAGAAACTGAGCCAAGACAGCCATCTGCTCAGGTTTGTGTATTATCAGTCATTTGTAAAGAAAAAAGTGTTTGAAGCATTTTTAAATCCTTGGCGCAGACACCCTCCCCCCCATCCCAAATAAAAATAAACAGAAGATCAGAATGAGATGATTTGATACCACCATATACACAACATGAATTCATGTTGAGCTTCCCTGTTCTTACCCACAAAAACAGTCAGAGGGCAAGGAAAGATGCTCCCATCTCATTCTGGAAATTGAAACATGTATTTGTGACCAACCCACCCCCCTCCCTTTGGGAAAAGGCCTCCGGCCACTGCAGATGCCCACCTGAGAGTGGACACCCAGAGAACCTGGCCTATAGGTTCTCAAGTGGCTGAAGATTCCATGATCTTCTTCACAGCGATCTCACCCAGCTGTGAAGCTCCATTTCAGAGACTCACAGAGTGACACTTTCAGACTTCCAAAAAAAGAAATGCAGAACACATGAGGGTCTCATTCTCATCAACTTTGTCAGAGGAAGTATTTGATCTAGGGCTCACCACCGAAGGCTCTGACTAATCCATCTGTAAAGGCTGGTGACCAGCAAAAACTGGAGCTCACAAGAAATCTCAGGAAGCGAAGATTTATACAGACTCCTTACTCTTGGGTAGGCAACAAAAAAAACAAGAAAACCCCAAACCAAAATAATAAAAATAAACAAAAGCCCCAAACAAACAAACAAAACCCCTGCACACACACACAAAAAAAAAAAAAAAAAAGGAAAACAAAAAACAAAACTAGGATTATCCTAGTCTTCTGGAGCATCTTTCCATTTGCAAGATCGCATCTGTTTGAGATAGCCCACTAGCACCAAAAATAGGCTGCCTCCTTGACAAGAAGCCACCTAAAAATGGTGCCCCCGATAGTTTAGGTAAGTGCCAATCCTCAATGAGAGGCCAATTTTAAAGTAATACTTTCAAAAGTTCTGTGCTTCAAGAGGGACCATCAATGCATGGCACCAGGCTAACCTACCACAAATCCAAGCAGAGGACACACACCTGACTTGACACTGCTATCCTGTTCTTGTTACATGTGCATGCCCTGGTGAGATACAAAATTTATTTACATTTTCATGTCTTTGTTGCATTAAAATGATCCCTCTTCTGTCTGGAAAATCATAAGCTGGCTGCAGTACAGGAGCAAGATTTTACTTTTGGTCGAAGTTACCACCCGTAAGCTCCCACCCCCCACCCCCAAAAAGCACCCCAAAATTGTTTACATTTAGTACCTGCCAGTCAGATGTAAGCTATGTGGCTCACAGAGACCAAGCTCTTGAGTCTGTACTCTAGTGCAGCATTTGCTACAGTTATGGAGTCACTGCTGACAAAAAGAAGAAAAACATCCTGAACATAAAAACCTTTCAATCTTGTAAAGTTGTTGTCAGGAGGCACCTGGCTTCTATTTACGATCATCAAGGAAAAGGATGGCTAGTCCACCTTGTGATTCCAAACTATTTTACTCCAATTCAAAGAAAGGGTCAAAATGGGGAGAAATTATGACAATTAAATCCTTCCTCAAAGGTAAGCAAGCATGGTGTGAGTGCAGCATCTGTATATGCAATAAATGACTGAGCAAAAGGGATTGCTCAGGATTACTCAGCAAAAGGGGTGCCTCCTGACAGTGATGGTTAACAGGCTAAAAGGGATTTTAAAGAGTAATTTTTTGATTCATCTCACTCCTTTTGCCTGTAGATCAGGCCAAACATCAAGCATGTTGGGAGGGGCACAATTTAAAGCAACACTACTTGACCAGAAAGCACTTCTCAGCGATATACAATGCAAAATGACAGACAGCAACTCATGGCAAATCAGAGTAGATGGCAAGCAGCTTCCTGCAGCTTCTGACATTAACAGGGATTTGCCCTTACCTGCTCACAGTTCTGCACAGAGGCCAGTCTGGGCAGAAAATGCAGTGCTGCAGGAAGTGAATCAATTCCACAAAGCTCCAGAACTGTCAGTTTATGCACGTAAATTGTTGTTTTTATGGTCTCTCAAAGCCAAATCCACACCTTACACATACTGCTCAGCGACACCCACTGGATTTCCCTCACACCACGGTGGAACACAGGTCATGGACTCCTTCAGAGCTTGTTGAGTTCCTGAAGTTTCTAGGAGGAAAATTGAAGATCATCTCCCAAAAGGCGGAGCTACGGATTTGGAGGCCTTGAAGCCCCAACAAGTGATCTCTTCCACACCAGCAGTACACGACTGTTGCTAGCACCAGAGCAAATCCACCCTGACAAGGGACACTTGTGGTGGCCTGCAGTTCACAGAGGTCAGAGCACTTCTCATTCTTTAGTGTTGCAGAAAACTGAGCCCCTCTCATCTTTAGCTGCTCCCATAATCAGTCTAATCCCTTTAACCTCAGCAACCTTCATCATGAAAGAAAAAGTTATATATGAACCCAAACAGAAAAAAAAAATCATATTTACAAAGTTTGTACAATATACACATCTGATTTTCTATGGGACACACTGCACCAGAAGAAAGAGGGCCATGGCTCTGAAACAAGTCTACTTATCAAGTGCTGTAACTACTAATGAAGACTCACGGAAACCAGTCTTTAGTGTTCTGCTAGAGCACAGGGCTTTTCTTATGGCTCCTGCAAAGGATCACAGGCTACTCTTTCTTTCTGGAGCTATGATGCTGCACCTAATCAGCCCAAATTTTACGTTGGTTTCATTTTAAATACAGATATTTACAGTTTGGGTGAACTGCAGATGCATATCAACTCCTCCAGTTAAAAAAAAAATTTAAAAAAACCAAAGTAAGTTGAAAAAAAGAAGTAGTATTACCAATAACCAATACATTTCACCTCCCAGCCCCGGGCTTGAGTACATGGGAAGGAGGAGAAGGGGAAGAGAGGGTAACTTTGACCTGAAACCAAAAACAGATGTTGATTCCTTGGGCTGTGTCAGAAAGGTGATAATCTGAATGGTCTCATAGCATAAGGCACTTTGCACGAATAAGTAACAAGCTCTTTAGCTTAAAAAACAGATGAGTAACCAGGGAGAAGTTGAAATGCACTCAGTCAATGGTTAAAGAATTTGAAATAGCAGACAAGCTCGTGTTCATCAAGATTCTTCTCTTTTCAGGGTTTCTCTTCTTCCCTTGCTGTCCCTCCCACCCAAAGAAAACAAAATTTAAAACCAGCAGTTAGTGCAACTAATGTTCAATCAGCACACAGTGCAAACAAGTGGAAAAAAAAAAGACATTCCTCCTTTTATCTTCTTTCTTCCTTGCTGCCAAATTTAAAGAGAAAAAAAGGCTGAGCTCTTTAGTCTTCATAGTTCCGAAATGAAAAGATGAAGAAAAACCCACAAAGAGAAGGGTATCCCCAAAGAAACGATGTGTCACAGATCTGGATCATAGGGCTTCACCTTCTGGCATGTGTAATCAAAGCCTAAAAAAAAAAGTAAAACAAAACAACAACAAAACCACCAAAACCAAACCCAACCAACCCACCCCCTCCCAAAACAAACAAACAAAAAACAAAATCAAACACCACCCCCCCCCCCCCACCAGAAAAACAAACAGGAAAAACCCCAATAGAACAAACAACCACAAAACCCACAGTTAAATCGATTTTAGAACACAAAGTGATGAATCACATACACTAACTATGTGACAGCTCTCAAAAGGCAAAGGGCATATTGAACAGCTCAGTCCCAATTTCAGCTTTGTAGAAAGAGGTGCTGCTAATGCCCTTCTGTACCTATGGAACATGACCACCTCCTGGTTTCTTGTATTTTAGGAAGCAGCAAACTGCTCTCTGGCAAGGTCCCAGCATTCCCCTTAGGAAGCCACCCAAGAGCCTGTTCCACATTCATTACCTGTTTTGTATTCTCTTTATAAATAAACATGGATAAGGTTCAACCATCAAAGCAGAAGCTTTCAAATCAGTTTGGTATGACTATCTAGGGCTACCCTTGGATGATTATTTCAAAGAAGGAACCATAGGTTCATTTTAGTGCTATTAAGCAGTTTGCTTCTATAGTCACTTCTCTATTTTCGGTCATCTGAAAAAAATTTCAGCAGCTTCACTGATATTGTCTTTCTAATTCATGACCTCTGAGAAAAGTAGACATAAGAATGATTTTCAGCCCAAACTGTATGGTGATGGATCTTGCATGATAACATCTTAACTAAGGTCAGATCATCAGCCTGCAGCCATTTAGCTTGACTGCAGTCCAGGGCAAATCATCTTCCTATAAAAGGTGCTAACTCGGCAGCTTTTCCTGAGACAATTAACAGAAACGGAGCACTTAAATGAGTCTCCAGCAGTGAAACCTCATTTTCTTTTGAAACTACGAAGACGACCTCAAGTGGCAGCAAAGATGAATTACAGCTTCACTCCCTACTTTGTTCACTCCCAAGAATTCTATGAACCAAAGGATACAAAAGAGGCAGCACATTTTGCTTGAACCTGGTCCTCCTGGCTGGTGAAGTGCTTACTCTTCTGTTGATGCTGTTCTCCCAGCTATCCATTTTATCTCCTCACCTTTTTGAGGACTACTTTTTTCTCTGCCCCTCACCAATTTCTCATTTCAGCTTAGCAATACAGAAAGAATTCATTAGGCTACTAATACCCCACCCTGGCCTCTCCCAACACAATTCCCCACTCCCCCTTCTCCCCATTTTTGGTCTCCTTAGCATATGGTCAGCACTGCAATTAAAACAGCTAAAAAATACTCATCCCTTCCCTCCCACCTTCAGCACATCCATGGAATTCCTTGCACTGGCTTCTATTTCACACTCCTGTTTTCACACTTAGAGCTCTTTCATTACATCAGTTTTCCTCTTCCCCTGAGGTAACACTGACATATTGACAACATTCCTGTCATTCAACACATCACTATTCAGCAAGGCACTTACATACCTGTACGTTTACTGTTTCTCATCTTCTACAGGTTCACTGTGGTATTCTGCCACATACAAGCTCTTGTCGATGTTGCTTGGTATGGGTTTAATTTCAGTTCCCAACTGCTCCTCAATACTTTTCAGGTTGAATCGATCGTCATAGGTGATCAAATTGATGGCCAGGCCAAGATGACCAAAGCGACCTTGACAAAAAAAAAAAAAAAAAAAAAAAAAAAAATCACCTGAACTGAACTAAGATAGGGCTGACAGAAAAAGAGAAAAACTCTGCAGACTGTGAAGTTAGTATCACTCTGTGATGTTAATAACAAATCCCGCCACAAGTCTCTACACCTTTTACATCAGTTTTCGGTAAGGAATTTTGGAGTGCTGTAGGAGTAACAAAACTCGGGAGGTTCAAAATGCTCTGACCAAAGTTCCGGGATAATTACCAGCAAAAAATCTTCAAGAATTCTTGAACAAGCCTGAACTACAAAGTTCAACTACACTGAGTTCCTTTGTTTACTGCCTTTCTTCAGGGCATATTGCTGATTCCCAGACAGTAGAAACATACCTCAAAACACATGCAGAAGAAAGCATAAATCTCTAGGCTTGAGACACCCTGAAGCTGAGTTTTTAGTATAGAATTTTCCCAAAACTGCTAACAGGGGCAATAGTAAGTCTCCAAGAGATAAAAGCAAGATATGCCTTTCCCCCCCCCACCCCTTTTGTTTTTTCATTAGATTGTTCATGGCCAGTTTCAAGGGAATAGCCCTTTATTCAGATAAAATCCTCAGTGAGGATAGTCATCTGAAATAATACCCAAGAATAATTTTTAAGAAAAATAAAAGCTACCTAAGGTAATTCTCAAATATAGTAATTAAAAAAAAAGCTAATTCAAGGCTAAAAAGTATCACAGTCATCAGCGAAGTTGCACCTAGAACAGGTCCTTCCTCTCACCTGATCTGCCAATGCGATGGAGATAAGTTTCTGCCAGCTTTGGGAAATCAAAGTTTATCACCACATTCACAGCCTGGATATCAATACCTCGGGTAAACAGATCTGAAAGACAATTCAGATCACAAAGTCAATTTCAATGAGCTCAAATGCTGATAGTGTTTAGAGTGTAAAGATTAACAGTGATTAACATTGTTTTACCCTAATTTCCAGATACAAGCTTTCCTTGTATCAAAGACAGTTTACATACAACCCTGTTACAGCTTCCTCTTGCTCTATACATTATAAACATGAATAATATAAGAACAACCTGATCTGCACATCTACGCAGAAAAAATAACCACCAAGCTAGTTTCTTTCATGTTACATTATTTTGGAGCAGTCCTTAACCATCTCTTCACATACAATTGTGCATTGCCAGTGTCACCACAGACTTGAGACCTGAACTACATTCCACCACTTCAACTACTTCTATTCTGCTTCTAGCAATTTTTCATCAAGATGGCCCAGACATATGCAGCAATAGCAGACACCTTGCCTAAGCAGGCCATATAACAAACAACTTGGATCATATACAAGCCAGTCAAAACCACAGAAGTATTTAGAAAAAGTGAGCTATAAACCCTTAAAAGAATCAGCAAAACTACATGATCACAGTCACAGCTCGATTGAAATATCATAAAGTTTATGACCCAACAACTCAGGGAATCCTCACGTGTGAAAATAAACAGAAACAAACACTATTGCAGCAAAATGATTTGTTAGCAAGCTGCACCTTCAGAAAAGACAAAACTCCACGTGCCTAAAGGAGTGCTGCACCCTGTTATTTGCAGGCTTGACATCTTGTTTTGGTTTATTACAGCTAACAGATGTACAATACCTGGGCTAATGCACTTTCTATCACAAACTTTAGAAACAAGAAAATGTTTAGGAACTCTTACCAGTGCAAACGAGATTGCGGCACAAGCCATTTCGGAAATCATGGAATACACGATTGCGGTGCTCCTGGAAATACATACATATAAACAGGGAGAAACAAAAAACCAAAACCCACAAATCAACCAGCTGTTACTTTCAGGAACAACCAACTTCAATCGTGTAAATTTCTCCTCCTTCTCACTAGAGAACAGCTGAGTTGAAACGAGATGCCAGTACATATTTTTTAGCACTCCTTACCATATTATATTCTAAAGAATTAATTCCAGAGGGTCTTGATCCTACTTCTCAACAAAGACAAGTAACTGACTGCACTTTAAAACCTGGTATGGTGGCATTAAAACCATCTCAGATGGAATTACATGAAATCAAATCAAGGAAGTTAAACTGGTATTTTGACTGTTGTCTTTCTCTAGCCCCTCCCTTGCCAAATTTCACGTTTTATTCATTCCATTAAAAACTGAAGGTGGCAGTAACTTCACTTTCCAGTACAAAGCATTTTTCACTACTTAATGAGAATTAGAGGTGGGATGAGTCAATTGTCTGTGAAGACTCTCCTCTCACAAATACCTCACTTTGGGCCACATAAAGATAAAGTAATATCACTGTTACATGAAATTTAGAGAGGGAATGAACAAGCTGAAGCATTCTGCAAAAACACAGCTGCACTTTGTCAAAAGATCATCTACTGACTGATCAAAAGCATACAAAAATCAGACATCGAGGAACACACTTCCATATCTCTCCATTTTCAGTAACATTATCACTTCTGTTTCTGCTCAATTAATTACTGCTCTGCATATGGCCCAGTAAACATTGGCATTACCTGTCAGTTCCATGAACAGCAAGCTAGACTAGCTTACATACAAAATAAAAAATGTTTCAAAGTACTCCTGTTCTAAACGCATCACTTCAGCCTCCTGACATCTTTTAACAGTGTGAAGCTAGAGGAAATATGAACTACTGCACAATTAACAGAAACCTCTGTATCAGCAAAGTCACAATGGCATTTTTCACCAGCTACACCACGACCATAAGTGTCTGGTCACCATACACCAGCCACAGCTATCACCAAGAGGTTTAATCCAACCCACCTCCTCAACTTCTCAGATTCCCCTGCAGTCACAGTGCATGATTACTGTTTCAAAGCCACACAGGGCACTCAATGGGCTACAGTATTGGGGTTTTTGACATTTAATTCACACCCGTTTTCATCTGAGTTAAGATACACTGTGTGCTCTACCCTGGCTCCCCATGCTGCCAAAGCAAGGCAGCAGCACTAACTGTGCCTTCTGGCTGCAGTTTGTGCTAACACTGGGACTAATTAACCTGACCTGAAGTAGTCAAATACCAACTGGCCACATACACTGAACAGTCTGGAAAGAGGGCTGGGATGGGGGGGAAGGTTGGCAGTGGGTACCGAAAACTAAACCCATAGCAAAGTAATACATGTTTCAGTTTATGAAGAACATGCAAACTTAAGGCAAGCATGAGACTTTATTCAGCTGTTCAGTAAAGCCTGGGGTGGAATAAACTCCATACTCACCTGCCTCATTTTAGCATGGATATAGAAGCAGGAATAGCCCAGCTGGGAGATCTTTTTGGCTAGCAATTCAACTCGTTGAGAGGAGTTGCAGAAAATGATCGACTGGTTAATCTGGAGCTGAACATATAAACAGTGTTCTCAATAAATGCAGCGGATCCCAGACACGTCTAAATCCCTTCCAGAAAGAAAGGACAGCAGGTATGCTGCTGGTAATTTACATGAGATATATTTTTGTATAGGACGGGAAACAATTAGCAAAGTTCTATAACACAGAGATGCTGGCCAAGAAGCATGCCTTTTTAGCCTTAGGTATATACCACATTTTGACAAAGAAAAATTTTTATTAAGCTGTCTTTGAAACAGTCTTATTCTTGATTCCAAGAGGGAAAAAGCTTCTGGTATGTTCCTGACATAGCCCTACTCCTTACCCTGGAAAAGAGCGTGTTGAGGCAGTGCACTTTCTGACGCTCAGTGACATAGGCATAGTACTGAGTAACTCCCTTCAAGGTCAGTTCTTCCATCAGATTAATCTCGTAGGGTTTTTGCAAATGGGAATTCTGAAAAATAAAGATACTCATAAAACAAGCAGATCTATGTGCAAAACAATATAAGTAATTCCTACTCTACACCACACTTAACTTCCTCCAAGGCAGGGACGCACTACTTAGCCACTCACTCTTCATGCTATGCTGAAAACAGACAGGGTGGGTAAATTTTCACAAGTTTACTTATAAATCCAAGGTGACTGAGCAGGCCCAACAGGAGCACTCTCCAGAAGCAAATCCATACAGACAATGTAACTAATACACAAAATGGAAAACAGCATCTTATGGGCAAAAACTGCACACACCTAGCTTCCCATTAATACAACTCTGGGTCAAAAACTGCTTTCAAACTTCTGTCCTAGACTTAGACTGATTTAGATTAAACCTGGGAAGTTTACATGTTTTTAAAAAACCAAGCACTAACAGCTATGCACCACTCATTCACACCCTTCCTGTGCAACGTGGCCACCATCACCATACCTACATGGACATTATCTCCACTCACCATGAACTTCTGCACACTCAAAGGAAAAGTGGCTGAGTAGAGCAAAATCTGTCTGTTTTTAGGTAGCGTGAGAATAATGTCTTCCATTATTTGAACAAAATCTTGAGATAGCAACTTATCTGCCTGTAACAACAGAAGTAATAAGCAGCAAGTTAAAATACTGGTGTAAGATTTCAGTCTTTTGGTAGCTACACATTTGTGGGAAGGACAGAAAGCAGTTACTAGGGTTCCTACCAGAGTCACCCAAGAGCTTTCACACAACAATATTCTCTCTCACTCAGAAGATTGTACGCTAATGGATGTTCACAAATCAATTTTATATACAATTACGTGGTAAGCACAGCTGACTCATTATAAACAGAAACCAAATTAAATGCATTCCTTTGTTGCAGAATAGACTGTTACACTGTTCTTCAGCATCAGCAAAGACAGGAAAGACAAATCTTCCTAGGCTGTTTTCTTAAAAGATTTACACGCAAAAAATTCCTACTGTCAAAATACTTCCTCAAAAATACTCAGAAACGGAGAATACCTTACAATGTCTCTTAGCAAGTTTGAATCACTGCTGTGCACTGAAAGGACACTCACTGAGACACATCACTCCTTTTACTTGGTATTAAAATCCCAGAACATTTAACATAAGCAACTTGCCTCATCCAATACTATCATCTGGACATGCTCAACTTTTGCTACTCCTTTCTTGATGAGATCGAGAATTCTCCCAGGGGTAGCTATCACCACATGCACTGTAAGGTTAGAAGAGAAAAAAAAAAAAAAAAAAAAAAGAGAGAGAGAGAGAGAGAGAGAGAGAGAAAAACAAAAAACCCCCACAATGTTAAGGTGAGTAAAACTGTGTTTCCTTCCAGCATTCATGGCCATGTTTCATATGAACACTTTGGCAGAATGACAACAGTATACAACAGCAAACAAGACATTGTAGTCTATTCTGTAACAGGCAAACAGTAACAAGCAGAAATTCCATGACCACATTGTAAAAGCCACAAAGAAACAGCAGCCTTAGTGTAGCTAAAGTCCTCTGACCTGTATCATCAAGCCTCATTATGTCATCTCGCAAATTGGTTCCTCCCGTTGTTGCCATCACTTTGGCACCTCCCATGTGTTTGCTGACTTGGATACAGATTTGACTGACCTGCAGGGCTAGTTCACGGGTGGGAACAATCACCATTGCTAGAAGTTAAAAATATCACTGTGAGTTACTAGTAACACCCTGTATCTTAAATACTCATCCTCAGAGGAGAAAGAGACTTTATGAAGTAAAATAATGAAAAGCACAGTTTAGGAATTCCACTCTGGGTATCCTGAACAAGACCTAGGACTGCTTTTGACAAGGCAAATTCCGTGCAAGATTTCTCCAGCCCTTGATGCTCCCATTGCACAAATATCCTAGCCAGCATGCTTGCTTAATACTCCACATCCACTTTCCAGGGCAAGACAGAAAAGTCTACAACCCTTCTTCTATTTAAACCTTTTGAAAACAATTGCGGGACTTTGCAAATTACACCTCCCCTCCACTGCTCCCCATTAGCTTTGTGGAAGTACAAGCAGATAACCTACACTGCCCAATTTCATTAACCAATTTTAGATTCAAGACTTTTATGTAGTGACTGACATCATTACCTGGCTGCAGCTATACAACTGACCTTGTATATTGTCCTTCTTTAAGTCTAGCCGTTCAAGTAAAGGAATGAGGTAGGCTCCACTCTTGCCTGTTCCATTTTTTGCTCTAGCCAAGATATCCCTACCAGATAAAGCAATGGGGATGCTCTCCTCCTGAAATGCAAGGACAGAAAGTACATGAGCAAATAATCATAAGCCATGGTTCACTGATGAGGCTGACCAAACTTAATCTCCCCTAACTAACAGTATCACATACCACAGGTAAACCCATACTAACACACAGGAAAAAAGTTAAAAATTGGGAGGAAAAAAAAAGAGACAATGACAGTCACTAGCAAACTCCTCCTCTGGAAAAAGATTCCCTCCCTGAACATCAGGGAGTTCAATACATCTGAACATCAGAACCACCTCAGCTCAAGGGATTCCAACCTCTATACTCCTGTGATATACTTCTCATAAAATCTTCAGCCATCCAAACACAGGCTCCATGTATTTTTAATCTTACTACCTTTTTCAGCAACATCTAAAGAAATCTCAGCCTTCTGGAAAGGTGGCATCGTGAGAATCTGTTTATAAACAAAGCAAGCCATAGTATTCTCATGCCTTAAAGAGACAAGGTGGCAGAGCTGTGTCAGTGATAAACCTTGAAAGACCAATTAAAAAGAGAGTTCAACCTTCCACCCCCCCCAAAGTTTACACATGAACAGTTCTTAACAGAACAAGTCTTAGAAATAAAAGAAAGATGGAGGTACAGAAAAGTAAATTTGCTAAGATATTAATCTCTCTCTCCCACAATGTTCCTAACTCTTCTTCCACAAGATTACAATAAAAAGAGCCAACACTGTGATAAAGCCATAATCATATTTTTAACAACTAAAGGCACATAACCAATGGTAACTCAGTTTTGGAAAATTTATAGAACAGACCCCTGGGACTACTTATGTGAAAGACGTTACTGAACAGAGAATTAACAAATTAACACCTCCAGCATGAAAAGCGAAATCCATGTTAACTTCTCCAGAAGTGTAAGGCAGTCCCATCACTAAGTCACTCAACGAATGACTTAGTGATGTAGCTGGGGGTTAGAAATTCTTGCTTTTCCCAAGGGACAAAAAGTTCTTTTATTCACAGCTTCAGTTTTCCCCAATGATGGCAGAAGTACTGGACATAAGAATGTCAACACATTTATAGCAGTTAAAAGCAGGATCTAAGTAGTCTGTTTGCAAACAACCTGAATAGGAGATGGTTTTTCCCAGCCCATTTCAAAAATTCCCATCAGCAACTCCCGTTTCAAACAGTAATCTTCAAACTCATTTCCTTTTGTGGAGGTCACGTCCTGAATAATCAAAAAAACATAAGCACATCCATAAGATCAGGTCATACAACCTGCAGCTATAGATTGATCTGAAATGGCCTGTACAGGAAGACCACAAATTACTATGCAGGAGCTCCCATTAATCCATGCAACACCCTACAGCGGCAAAGGAAACATTTGTCTTCTCAGAGCAAAACACAGCTCCTGAGCACATACAGTGACACCTTCCCATCTGCCTTGCATGACACGGACGCTGCCTGTGTCACGCTATAATATTAATATAATAAGAAATCCACAGTGAACTCCATTTTTGAGCTTTCCAAGAGAAGTATCACTCACGAAAAGTTGAGAGAATAAATTAATTCTTCATTTAAAACAGCAGGAGCTGTACTACTTTTTAGCCTTAGCTCGGGACAAGTATTTTACCACTGCAAGCGCTCCCACAAGTTTAATTTAATATTTATTCCTACAATTCAATCATCCTTACCGAAGTTTTGATTCTCAAATCCTTTGGAGGGAGTTTTAAAGTCTTCTTCCAGTCATCACCAGGTCTATAGCAAAATAAAATGAAAACTGATTTTTATATAATTAATATTTTGATTTCACATTTTATTTTCTTAGATACAGCGATGAACATGTAACATTTTCACTTCCTCAAAGCTAAAAGCGCCTACACATATCAGCTCAAGTCTTCTCTGAGCTATGCAGGATGTAACAGGCAAGATCAGCCGTCTGCCAAACAAATCTGTGAATCTTTATCCAGCCATGATTTCAGTCCCATTTTTAGGGCACTGAATCAAACAGCAGAGCAGATTTAAAACTGAGCACTGACTTAGACAAATAACAGAAACTGGCTATAATAAATCCACACAATAACATTTCATGACTTAAAAGAAAAATTGTCTTGCCCAGGGAACATTCATTCTTAATCCCTAAGTAACACGAAAAGGTAAAAAACACTTCTGGTGAAAAAACTGACTAAGCAATCACTCCACTCATTGATCAAACTTTGTTTGATCTCAGTGAGATTTAGATTTCCTCTCCTGAAATCCACTGGAGAGTGGAGAGCAAGTCCTTCTCGTCACCAGCCCCAGGAAGTTATGCGTGAATTTTGATCAGTTTAATTCATGACATTCATTAGAGTAACCATGTAATACATTAAAAAAGGGGGGGGAGGGGGTAAGTTAGGCAGATTTTAAGAACCTGAGTGTTCCATCACGAAGAAAAGCAACACATTACCATACCATCCAAGTATTTTACACCTTTCAGAAACTCCAACCAGCACACTTCCAAAACTAGCTGGATGAGAGTGGGATATCACAGTGACGCTGTATCCTCTCAGCTCAGGCTTTGATGAATTAAAGCCAGAGCATTACAATGAGGAGATCAGGTGCTACTACTTCAGATCAATGACAAAAGACAACTGACTTTTAAGCATTCCTCACCATGAGAAAGAACTGAAACAAACTGAAAGGCAACTAGACTGAGACCAGGTGGCATTTCCTCCTCGGTCTTAAATGTCAGCTCAGTTCCTTCCCACTCCTATACGTCCCTCTTGCACCACTTCCAACAAGCAAAAAACATGGGATTTTACAGCTGGGCTACCTCTGACAGTGGCTCACACTGAGAAAAGCACAGCATCAAGCTGGATTTTTCACAACAATCACTGTTGGAGAGAAGTTCACGCATGGAAATACAGCTTTTTTCGTAACGTACATCACTGGACACTACGAACCACCCATGTTACAAAACAACAGAAGAAAACATTTTCCAAGAGGGAATCCAAGAATGCTTTCCCATACACGACCTTCAAATATTCCTTTCGATGACAGCCGATACAAACACTTACTTAATAGCGGTGGTCATACTCTGCGCTTGCTGTTGAGTGCCGTTATTGATTGTGTTGGCATTTTTCAGCTGGTTCATCTGTTGCTGAGTTTGTGTGCCTCCACCTCCTGGGCCCCCGCTGGGTTTTACAGGGCCTCTCAACTGCCCATTCTGACTGGATAGACCCATTATAACAGGGTTCTCTGTTCTGGCCGTGCTCATGCTTTTATCTTTAAAGATGTCTTTTTAGACTTCAAAACTTTGAAAGTCAGTACAGAAACTGTAATAACAGTTTATTAGACTCTCCAAAATGAAGAGATAAATAAGTCTTGCTCAATATATGAGTCCTTTATTGCAATGCAGGCAAGCACCTGTAAGTCACTCAAAAGTAAAGCAGTAACTTGCTCTGATGCACTGTGGAACAACTTTTTTTTAAAAAAAGCCCTCTATTGAAGTTGAGTTATATCAGAATTCACTTGTTTCAATCTGAAAGAGAAGCAGACAATAACAATTAATACATGGATTTTTGTCTACATAAACCACATCAGCTTACTTTTGTATTTTAAGAAAAATTTCTTCCCAGGCAGTGTGCAACATCACTTGCTTTTTTTTCCCCCCAGTGATAATTATAAAGACATACATCAAACTTTCTTTGCCCTTCTATAAAGCGTTGCCTAACAACTTCAGCCACCAAAGAAAACCTCCCAAACAGTTGTACTTTCAGCAACCTTCCACTACCTGCCCCTTCTCATAAAGTAACCATTAAACGTATCAGCTGCTTTGATGGCTCTTCAATTTCCCCACTTCTGGGATGCAGCCAACCAGCCCTAAAATGTGAAGAATAATAACGTTACGCATAAGTCTGTGACAGGAAGAAAGACTACAGTATCAAGTGGACATTCGTTAGTCTGATTGCCTTGTTTGGTTTGAATGGGAAACATAAATTATGTGCACCCAAACCAACAGCTTTCACTCTTCCAACCCAAAACGCTAGCTCAACCAGCTTACCCCCAGTTTTCAACCGGGTATTGACTTAAGGCTATTCACAATAGTGACGAAACAACACCATTACACTGAACTCTGCAGCTGCCTCTTCGAGTCGAAGTGACTGAGCCTGAACTGAGGCAGTAACAGTGCTGGTTATCCAGCTTCCTGCTTGTGACCTTACCTTCCTGCTGTCAGCAACAACTTAAGTGGTGCTCAGAAGATAACATTTACTACACATGACTTAATATTGACTCTGTATGTAACAGAAAGGTTGCAAAACTGAGGGAAGCCAATACCAAGTCTGCTGCTTACATAAAGCAAGCATGGACCAGAGCTAGAGACTCATTATGATTGTACCAGGGAGACAAAACGTCCCTAATCCAAAATTTTTTGGAACAAAAAGTAAGCTTGCCTGTGCTTTCTCACCACAAAGCATCTGCATCTTGGAGAAACACAAAGGAAAAACTAGCAGACTACTGCTTCCTAACCTCGGCATTCACAACAAAATGAATGTTTTCCCAGTGAATAAAAAGGCACATTGAAGAGCATTTCAAGACAGTGGAAAAGGAATTCAGACTTCCCAGCCGTTTTCAAGTCTGTCAGTTCTGGCTTCCATCAAAATTTTAATGTTTGCAATACTAGGATTTTCTGCTAGTTAACTTTCAAGGCATCTTCGAAGAGCTATTTCTTTTGGCCATTAACTTCGTAAAAACCAGACAAGTTAAGAAGGTAGCCAGAGACGCCAGTGAGACCCGAGTACCAACGCCGAGAAGTTGTACAGTGTAGGAAATGAAACCTCTCAGTCCCTTATGCACTCACGCTCGTAACTATCCTTAAGAAAAACAGAGGCTCCTCTGTGCGCTAAAAGTAACGCACAGCCTCACGAAACCCAACAAATCTCCCCGTTCCGATACAAGAGACGCCACCATTTCGCAAACCAATGGACTGAAAAAAAAGGGCCTCCGCCGCGTATCTCTGCTTTCCGGGCGCGGACTGTCGGCCGGTACAGCAGCTCCAGACCTTTCCCTTCCCGTCGGCCGGGCACAAAGGGAGCCCTCAAGGTGCTCAACGTGCCCGGTGAGCCCTGGCCGCACTGCAGAGCCCCGGGGCCGAGCGATGGGCCCGGTGCCGCCCGCCGATGGCAGCTGCGCCACACCAACAACCTCCCGCCCGCGAACAATGGAGCAGCCACAGCTTGCCTCCCCGGCCGGCGGGGACCGAGCGCTGCCCGGCCCCGCCCCCTGCGGTCCCCCAGTCTCGCCGCTCCCGGTGCACCCAGGCCCGGCCTGGCCCGGCCGTCCCCGCCCCGCCCGCGGCGCCGCCAGGCCCCGCTCAGGCCCGCGCTCTCGCCGCGGGCCGCGAGGCGCGGCCGGCCGACAGCAGCCCTCTCGCTCTGCTCCCACGGAACCGCGCCCGCCCTGGCCCGTCCTCACCGCCACCAGCCGCACTCCCTCTCGCCCAGGTACAAAATCCTCTCGCTCCCCCGGTGCCTTGTTATGGCGACTCGACGCTCCAAGATGGCGGCTTCCTCCTTCCTCCCGTGCGCCCTCCCCCTCCCGGCGGGCGGCACCGCCCCGGCCCACACGCACCACGTACGTACGTACGTACGTTCGGCGTGCGCCACGCGTCACGTTCCAGCCAGCGTGCCGTGCTCACGTGACCGCGCTCCCAGGGGGTTGGCCGCTCGTCTCGCTCCCTCAGACCTGGTCCTTCCGTTTTAAGCCTGTTTCGCAAAAAGATGCCTGGAAACGTAACGGGGCTATGTAGCCATTAAAAAAGAGCCAACACAAACGTAATAATAAGGGACTGAGCCACAGCTTGTAGGAGTCGTAACCACCGATCGTGACAGGCTAGGAATTGGCAGTTCTTTTTAGACAGCTGCTACTTAAACATGGATTTCGACAAACCGAGACACAATGAGAAGGTAATCTGAGTAGTTATTGCCTTGCAGACAATTTTTTCTTCAGTGTTTTTCCAAAATACATGCAAAAGGATAAGGACATTCTTGGTTTTATCTAGTTCCTCACATCTACAGATGTCTCTAGGTGGTGGTTTTTCCGCCCTCAGCAGCAAAAGGCACAGGCTGCACCCTCCAGTTGAAGCTGATTGAGAACATCCTTCCTGACCTCGCAGTCTCCCGCGCCCAGGGATACTCCACTTCTCGCCTTACCCCTCAGCCCTTGCAGCACAGGGTTTGCTCAGTCTTTGTTCTCCCTCTGAGTGAGGCACAGTGCGAACTTCTTACAGCCTCCCTCCGGTTTTGCTGCTCTCCATCCTCTCAACTTTCAGGAGGAAGGGTGCCCAGAGGCTGATGAGCACGTGCAGGTGCACACAAAGGTCCTCACATATGGGGAGGACAGCGACATCGTGGGGGCAGCAGGTGTGTAACAAATCGGGATCTCAGAAGCAGGAGTAGCGGTCGTAGTCCAGCAGTGCTTATAAGAATAACACCACCTCATTCTTCACCAGTGCAAAATCCCACCACAGTCCTTGCTGGTAGAGAGGCCTTGGTGCAGCTGTACCTAAAGAGGAGGACAAGAACTGTGCTTGTCAAACCACCTCAGCTCCTCGCACAGGAAAAGCTTTCTGCCAAAATGCCAGCTGCAATGCCATCCTACTCTGCTGACCTAGACTGAGGCATTCTCACTGTGAGTCTGCTGCTGTGACATCACTGAACAAAATGCCCATTTTCCCAATCAGAGAAAACCTTGATTTCCCACCTTGATTCTCCTTTGTTACCCTAGTGACGTCAAGCTCCTCAGCCCCTGCTAGCCCTGCCCTAGACTTGCAGAGCAGCTGCCAAGGCTTTGCTTTCTGCGCAAGCCACCTCACACCCCCTCTAGCCCAGATGAGGGGTGAAACAGCAGCAGCACGAGCAGAAGACGAGTCACTGGGGTTAAAGCAAGCAGGAGGACCCCAAGGCAGAGTGCAATGACCATACCCATGCTTCAAAGTTGTGCACAGTTCCAGAGCAGTGCCTGGTTCCAGGAGGTTTCTGGGGTGGTCCTTGGCACAGAACTTTTCAAAGCCTTTTAGACCACCTGGAACAAGGACAGCTGTGGGCAAAAGCCCTGAAGGTTTCCAGGGAAGACCTACGGATTTTGTGGATCTTCTGTGGTATAGACCAAAGGAATATGTACTCTTCAAACTGTACTTTAAAAATCAACTTACAGCACTAGTAAAAAGATGATAAAGCTAGATGCTAATCTTTACATCAATCAGGACTCTCTATGCCTGGAGCTCATTTGCCTTGCAAATACTCTGTTGTTACATTCTTTGTCCTTCCCTACTCACTTAAATGATTAACTCCACCCCAGAAAAGAACTTTTGTAGAAATTTCTGGAGAAAAGACGGATCCTGACCCTCAAACCATGGGGCCTGTCAGCTACTCATCAGAGACCTATGACTTGGTGAGTTGAGCCTGGCTTTGCTTGATAACAGGGATGGCAGGTAGAGCTGGGGTGGGCTGAAAGGTCATATTTCTGGCCATCCATCTTCTAACCCTCCTGTTGGAGGCAGAGCTTGAGCTATTATGATTTCTTATGCCAGCGTAATCAGTCCTTGCATCCCTTAAGTCCAGACCTGACCACAAGCACAAGGCTATTGCTTGCAGAATGTAGTGTGACTACAGCCACTGTGATCCAGGGATGCTGGTATTCTGTTGGGGAAAGCTGCCTAGCTACCGTCCGGGACCTGTACTGGCACTAAGCCTGAATACTGACCTTGCATGAGGACACAGACCAGAGTCTCTGCAAAGGGCCAGGTGACTTACTGGGAGAGCAGGGCTCCAGCAGTCCCACCCTGTGCTGCTAGCCTCTCTCAGCCTCTGCTCCCTACTGCCCTGCTGTCTGCACAGCCACTAGTACAATGTGGGCATAAAACACTCATTCTGAGCCAGGCACCTTTTGCACCAGCCTTCAGTGGTATAAATGACTGTGTCTAGAGTGTGCAAAGCCCTGTACACTTTATCTGGTCTCCTTACACAACTGGAATACCCAAGCAAACCCAGTCTTCTCTCTCTGTGTGTGAAAACTCTTGGTATGACCACTCTGCTTGCTTGCTCCATATACAGGCTTCCATATGTACAGGGTCCACATACACTCTGCTGAAAGGGGAATATGCAGTATATTTACAAGAAGGGAATTTTAACAGTGGAAGATAAATTGCAAGTACTTCTAACAGGGAGTGAGGACTCTAGGTATTCTACCTCATAGTTCTCTTCCCAGCCTTTACAATTGAAAAAGAGCAGCTGCACCTTTTAGAGCGTGTTGTGCTATACAACAGGAAGGACACAGCAGCGTTGTCATTACCCTGGTTTTCAAGTATTGCCTCTCAGAATTTATTTTTTTACTACAGTGGCTCCCTGCAGCAGACCTCAGGATTAGTTATTCCAAAAAGAGAAATGTTGGATTCAATCGTTACCAAATTTTCTGTTCCTCCTTTTTTCCTACACACCAACGAAGAGCAAGGAGATGGGGGAGCAAACCCTACCCTCTTTATTTCTTTTCTGATTCATCCAGTATAAAAATCCTTTGCAAATGGTGGTCATTCCTTTAAAACTTTTTTTGGAGAAGACACTTCTCCCCTGACCTCTGTTGAAGTTCAGTGGAAGTGCTAAAATTTGTTGAGAGGTTAAAACTAACTCAAACCTTCTTCACCTCCTTTTCTTTGTATACAAAACTTTCCATAATCCTTAGCTAAGTAATTTTATCTCTGCTGTGAATTCTTTCACATCATAAAGGAGACCTCATATGAGGGGGAGAAGGAGGGTTGAAGGGGAAGAACCCAGCCGATTTTAGGACTAAACGCCCACAGTCAGGTGCCACAGCAGGAAGAGTTTTAGACCTTTTCTCAGACTTCTGCAGTTGGGAATTTCACATACTTTGTTTCCCACCTCTGTCTCCCGGCAGCTTCCCAGATTTAGCTCCCTCCCTGGAACAGGGAGGGAGCAGATATCACATGAGCATCACTGTGTTTGCTTTGGTGGTGCCGTATGTTGCTTTACTTATATTCAGTGCTTGTAGCAGCAACCTACCCACAGAGATTTGAAAAAAAAGGCCTCCGAAGTGTCTTGTCAAAGTGGCAACACAAACTCTGCCATGTACAGAGAGGATTGTTTGATCAATTGAGCAATTATGGAGGGAAAAATAATGAAAATGTTTGCACCAGCAGGATATTTATCTCAATATCACATAGTGAATACAGTGAGGGCTTCACCTAAATTTTGATACCGTATGAGACCATTTGACTCTGTAACCTTGCAGAAAAGTACCAAAATGCCCAAAATGATAACCCCGTTTCTCGAGAGCAAAAATGTTTTGCCTGCTAACCTTCCTCAGCTGCAGACTAGACAACCAAAAACACAGTTGCAGAAGAACAACTGAGATCTTCACCAGGTTCCCTGAGGTTGCTCAGGCCAGTTTTCATTACAATGGGACCAACATGACTCAAGAGCGTACTGCAGTAACATGGTATTTCCACAGGCCTTGGTCTTATTCCTTGATTTCCCTGGTTCAGCCCTTGGAGAAGTCATGAGCAGAAGCTCTGTCAGTAGATTGCACTGATGTGGGCAATTACAGTTCTAAGGTTTTTGGGAATGAAATGTGCTGCTCCCAGCCCTGGCATTTACTAGAAGGGAGTGATTCACATGGAAAATCTGTAACAGTGCACAAGCTACTTCACTTCTGCAGCCAAATATTTTGATTGCTGACAGTTGTGGGGAACTGAGAAAAACAGCTGGCACACAGAGATCAGAATAACTCTGTGAGGCAGGTTATAGGGTTAAAGGGATCCCTGAACAAATAGCACACAGGAACGGCTTTCCCAGGCATGCACATGATTGCTGTATTACAGTGACACCACTTTTTCTCCCACCCCCAAATCTGCTGCAATTGTCATGCAGGGGACCTGTACAAAGGTCCCTCTGCATGCACACTGTTGACTTATCCCATCCCTGACCAGGGAGCCACCCACTTCCAGTCCTAGAATTGCAGCAGAGTCCCCAGAAGTCCCTCAGCTTGTCATATTCAGTGCATCTCCTGCAGCTCTGGTCCCTGCCCTTCCTGTCTCAGCCCAGACTCTGATTTTTCATCCTCTTCTATTTGTCTCCAACTCATCTCTGTCCGTTCCTACCCACATGTGCTGCTCTGCTCAGAGATGCAGGCAAGGACGATTCAAACACAGCTCCACATACGCTTCCACTACCCACAGCGAGTGGTTTCCAGTAAGAGCCCTCCCTGCCTGCTCCCCATCAGCAATCAGATGGTGTCTGATAGTGGCACTCAGTCTCTGCACTTCCGGCTCCAAATACAAGGCAATGCTGGAAACTGCTCAGCAGCCAAAGCCACTGAACATTGCCCAAGCTGCCTGTCCACGGCCATCTGTGGTGCTGGCATGGCTCCAAGGGAGAACTGACACTCCAGCCAGCAAACCCAGCCATTTTCCATAATTTCATTTTTCCCCTCAAAGCTGGAATTGTCCAACCTCTTCCCAGTGAATTTTCCCATTCCAACATATAATCTATTTTGGGTTTCCAGCACAGTCACCTGCACAGCCTGAGCAGCCTGGTTTGGTCACTACACCAAATTGCAAAGGTTTTTAGGTTGTTTTGTTTTTTTCTCAGAGCGGTTCAAGGATCTTGCTTTGGCCAACACATCACAGATTTCTCTGTGTGTTGGTAACCCCTCATGAAAGGTCTGGGTACAGAGTAGGTAGGAAATACTTTCAAGCTGGGGAAGAAAATAACTGGGAGGGATTTCTTAAGGCTTTTATCTTCAGCAGCAATCTCTGATCTCCAAAATCATACCCTAAATGAGAAAAAAAAAAAAAAGTCTTTGGTAATAAAAAATGCTTCTCACCAAAGGCTTGCAGCCCCACAGTTACATCAGCAAGAGCTGAGCAGGGTTATTCCATGCTTTTCCCAAGGACTCATTCACCCTCCTACCATTTACTGCTTGGGGATTGCCTGCGCCAGCTGTCTGCTCTATGAGTTTGGTAACGCTCCATAGACTTATGCCCCATCAGCATGCCCATGCTCCTTTTGGAACCATGCAGATGGTTTCAGCAGCAGAGGAGTTTAGATAAGCCCTTCTGGTAACTGACCTCTTTACCCCCCCCAGTCATGTGCAGAGGCACCCAGTGCATTACCCAGGGAAAGCTGCCTGAGAGAGAAGGAACATAAATTACACTTCTCTAACTAGGCACAACACAAGACTCCAGGCTGGTCACAGTAATTTTGCTTAGTAGCCCATTGAGTGAGCAAAAACCCCCCAAATCAGGCCTAAAACTGTAAAGCAGGGCTGGTATTTTTAGACAGGAACTTTGGCTGATGAGGGAAGGTGCAGCAGGTGCAAATGGCTGCAGCTGGCAGTGAAAGGTATGAAAGCATTAGTAGAGATTTCCGCTGTGGTCAACACTTAAGTCTCAGCACAGGTCTCCAGAGAGAGTGTGGGTGGGCACCTCAGGATGACTGCTGCTGAGCTCTTCCCAGCTGTCACTAACATTCAGTTTGCCACAAGCCTCCTCCACCGCTCACTTTTTGTCAGCTGAAGCATGACCACCATCCAGAGCACTCCTCCTAAGCAGAATTCCAGCTTCCCAGCACTCGAGATTTGCCCACAGCTTCAGCCTGAACACAGGCTGGTCAAGAAGATACAGCAAGCCAAGGGCGAATCACATCTGCAGCAGTGCTATTGCACTTCCCTTACTGCGTATCAGCTTGGGGTCTGAGTGGTGTTTTCCCTTCCTTTTCCTGCTCTGACTGTAATTAATTCAGAACTGAAAGGCTTATCAACCGAACAGTTATCTCTCTCTCTCTACCATCTATTCCTGTAGCTATGGCACCATAGCACCTCAGAGGCTTTCCTTCCATTGTGTTGGAACACCTGCCCCACACCTTCCTCTGAGTGTGTGACAAGTGATCTCAAAGGACAGCTGCTGCTGACCCCACCTCACTTTGCTCTGTCATAGGCAGCTCTCAGGCCTCTGAGGAGGATAAGGGGACAGGTTCACTTCACAGAATTTGAGCTATAGATGTGCTGTGTGGTGAGTCCTGCCACCTTTATACCAGGCAGCAGGCAGGACAGAAGCGGTCAGTATCAGAAATGGGTGGGAAAAATCAGGGAAACTGGTAGAGGAGGGTTCTATTCTATGTGAGAAAGCAAAATTCAGCAGCAGGTAACTTGGCAAGAAGCAGAAGATGAAACTGATCATGTGACAGGACATCAAAACATCCCCAAATACTCCAGTTAAAGATTACAGACTGAGCAGCCCTCACTGTCACAGATGGAGAAAACCTACTCCACCTGCTGCTGCACCTCCTGGCAGTGGAGGCCTTTCCAATGTCATCACACTGCAGACAGCATCTCCTCCTGATGTAGGTGGGTTGCAGGACATGGGGGTGCTCTGCTCTAGGTGTGCCAGGTGTAGCTGAGGGACTGGGTTCTTGTGTTCAGAAACTCCCCTCCATTAACAAGACTCTATCTGTTCCCCAGAGCCAGGTAGAGCTGAGTGGTTACTATGAAGCTGAGAACACCACCCCTTCTTTGGAGGGCTACTTCTGCTTCAACCCAGCCTCATCCGTGGTTGGCAACCAGGGAGATCCCTTCAGAAAAGTCTTCATGCCCCTCATCTATCTGCTGATGTTTGTGTTGGGGACTCTGGGCAATGCCCTGGTCCTGGTCATCTTAGAGAGGTTCAAGCGGTCTCGCACTACCACAGAAAACTTCCTTTTCCACCTCACTCTGGCCAACTTGGCACTGTTGCTCACCTTCCCATTCAGTGTGGTGGAAAGCTTGGCTGGGTGGGTATTTGGGAAGTTCCTCTGCAAGATACTCAGTGCTGTCCACAAGATCAATTTCTACTGCAGTAGCATGCTGCTGGGGTGCATCGCGGTGGATCGTTACCTGGCCATCGTCTATGCAATCCACACCTACCGCAAACGCAGAGCTCACTCCATCCACCTCACCTGCACTGCTGTCTGGCTCTGCTCATTGCTTCTAACTTTACCCGATCTCATCTTCATGGAAGTCTGGACAGACGACAGCAACCGCAGCATTTGCTATTTTCCAGAGGTTGGGATTGATGGAAACAATGCGTGGCTGGCAACCCGCTTCCTCTACCATACCGTGGGATTCTTTGTGCCTCTGCTGGTCATGTGTTACTGCTACATGGCCATCATCCGGGCACTGTGTCAGTCCCAGCGCCTGCAGAGGCAAAAAGCTGTTCGTGTGGCCATCCTGGTCACAGGCATCTTCCTCCTCTGCTGGAGCCCATATCACATCGTCATCTTCCTGAACACACTTACCAAGTTAGAAACCTTCACCAAGAACTGCCTTCTGGAAGACCAGCTGGACACAGCCATCATGGTGACAGAGGCCATTGGCTTCACACACTGCTGCCTCAACCCCATCCTCTATGCCTTTATTGGGGTCAAGTTCCGTAACGACTTCTTCCGGATCCTGCAGGAGCTTGGCTGCATAAGCCAGGAGACCCTGCAGGAGATCCTGGAAGTGACAAGGAAGGGCAGTGGGATAGAGTCTGACAACACCACCTCCATCTCCACTTTCTAGCTGGGAAAGGCTGCCTGCAGGGCACAACTGGCCTGCCTGGGGCCTTCCTTCCCAGTGGCACACTTGCTGTGGTCTCAGTTACAAGTTTCACAAGCATCCCCACAACTTCCTTCACTCCTCAGGAAACAGGTCCAATAGCCACCAAACAACCAAATCCCATCAGACACCTTGCTTGGCTCTTCCTGGTTCTCATACTTGTAGAGATCCACCTGGCAGCTGTTGGTGAATGCTGGATATCTGATGGTCACTCTTGTGGGGCTGGATGAACTCGAGTGGGTTGAACCTGACATTCCCACCTCTCCCTCAAACAACTGACTGCAGGCATCTTGTGCACAAAGCCAGGCACAGGACTGGGGTGCCAGGGTTAAGGAAAAAAGTGAAGCCAAGTAAATGAGTCATGTCAGTAAGCAGGTCTCCATTTCACTAGCTCAGGTTGGTACAGACATGCTCAAAGGAAGCCGTGGGACTCAGTGGCCATGGCAACTGGAGAGATGCAGGTAGGACTGATGGGGGCTGCAAAGCTCAATCCAGTAGCATGGGCATACAGTGCTGGACACTCTTTGACTGCAACATTGTCCTCCTGCTGTGTGACATTCCCCCAGCCAGCCACAACACATTCATCTTCCCAAAACGGCTCATGCAGGAGGTCCTCCCACAGACTGAAAGATTTGACTGTCACAGACTCTTTCCTGACACCAGTTGCATCCTTCCCCACTCATTTTATGTTTTCCTGCTGTTATGATCTCCTGTGAGTGGCTGCTGAACTGAATGCCTGACTATGCAAAAGTTTTCCTTTAAGGAAGAACGCCATCTGATGAGATGGCTTCTGTCTTGTGACTGCACACAGGTGAGAGAAACCACACAGCTTTGAAAGGCTGATGGTAGACTCACTGTCCCAGAGTAAGGGAAAGAGCTCGTTTGCATAATTTCTCTTTGTTTTTAGAAAGGCTAGAGGAAACGTGGCATTTTGCTTGACACCATGCTTTCTGATAGTTTTCCGCCACCTACACCTACAGGGCTTTCAGAGATTAAGTGCATCCAGGTGTACAGAGGACAAACCTGAGTGGTGATCTTGCCCTGAACTGCAAGTATGCAGAAACTGCTCAGATCAGGGCAGCTTGATGGTAATTTGGTTCAAAATAAGAGCAGCAGCTTTCCCCATCATTAATTCTTGCACCGCAAACTGGTGTGTGGGGAAACCCCAGCAGACTCAAGACAGCCTGCTGCTGCCTGGGAGGTCTTGTCACAGTTTAACATGGCAGTGGACCCACAACATCACTCCATAATATTTCTGTTCCTAAAGAGTGCTGTGGCCTGAACCGTAGGAGAGCCATACATACCAATGTCACATGAGCATGACCCTCCTCACATGTACATTTTAAAATCTGCTCTACCCTTCACCTCACATTTTAAGCAATGTCGAAACAATGTTAGTTCTCCTGCAGCAGCAGGAATTTTGTGCTAATCTCACTTCTGAAGTTCATCCCACTAGCAGAGAGCTCGGTGCCAGGAGAACTTCACGGTACTCAAGGACCCTGCTAAAAAGACCAGCCATTATGGAAGGGGCCACATTACCTCAGCCTGACTCAGGCAGAGATCTCAATAGCTTGATCTCACATTGTGACTTGAGGAGAAAATTCACCTAGTATAAGGCAGTCCACCATTTCCTGCAGCACCACATCTTCAAAGATGAAACTTTCAAGTAATGGCAGCTGTGGTTGTTCAGGCACAGACATGCAGCAGAGAAGGGCAAGTCTCTTAAGCCTGTACTTGTGTTCTTCACAAGTGAAGCTGTTCCAGTGAGAAAACCCATTGCAGCTGCATTGTAAACACCTCCCCAGCAGGTTATGGTGACAACTGTGTTTCTGCATGAAAAGGTTATTGAAAAAAATAATAGTCAAAGTGTAAAATTCTTACAGTGGTCACAAAGTAAAAAGAAAATCTGCACTCAAGTGGGAGTGAACAGACTACACATCTATTGTTACTATAGCTTTTAGCATATGTATGTACAAACCTTTAGAAAGTTTTGAGGTAAGCTGTAATAAACTGGTGAATAAAACACCATCTTCTCATGTATAGTGGTTGTAAGCAGTTGTCTGTAACTGTGTCACTTTATTCAAGGAAGACGCTTCAGAGAGCAAGCACTAAGTGGGCAGATGGCACCAGACAAGCTCTGCTTAAAGGGCTCACAGCAGCACCTTGGTCAGATTCCCCTTCACCAGTGCTGCAGAAGGTTCTGCTGCGTTCAGTTAGTCCAGACCAACATTACCTCTCTGCTATACGGAGCCTTTTCCACTAACTGCAGCACCTCCTGCCCCAGTTTTACAGCAGCTGCTAACCTGACTGGAAAGCTGCCCTTACACCTACATTTGGCTCAGACAGCCTGGGAATGACTTGGCTCAGAGCTGGCAGACCTTCCCCAAGAAGCTGCTATTGTTCCTCCCACAGCTGCCTGCAGCCAGCCTGCTGAATGGTGACAAGAAGAAAGTAAGAGGAGCGTTCCTTCACTGCAGAGGAAGCTCTGTTTTCCACTCAGCAAAACCCTTGCTGTCTCCTCAAGGTTTGCAAGGCTGTCACAACACCTTGTCCCAGAGAGGGCTTCCCTGCTAAGTATTCACCCTGCCAAAGCCACCCCTGCAGCCCTTGGGCTGACCTTCAGCCTCCCCTATGGAGCTCTGCTCAGCCCCTATCCCACAGCTACCAAGTGAGGCAGATGCACCCTGCCCACCCAGGCCACCGGGAAGGGGGACTGAGCTAAGGGGAGCTCCAAGGTGGCTCCTGCAGAAAGCAGGGAGATGGTGTGTGGGAAAGCAATGTCTCCACCATCCACAGCACACTGTCTGCACCCTCAGTCCTGGATTGTGCTCTGCAAACAAGGCTCCAGCAGACAAACCAGAGGAAGCCCTGGTCTCTGATGAAGGCAACGCCAAAGATGGGAACACGAAGACCCTCACAACAGCACACTGTTCAGCATTTCCTGCAGAGCAACCAAGTCTCCCAGGAGACGCAGCTGGGGTTCCAGCAGAGCATCCTGCTGCACACACAGTGATCACAGGGCTGTGGCAGGCAGTGGAGCATGCACGGGTGAGTGCAAGTAAGAGAACGCATGAATGAACATGTGCCTGGGAGTGCTGCAAAGAAGGGGCTTCCCCAATGCCCATACAATCCTTCCAGCACCTCTCACACTCTCTGTCTCTGCTGCAGTCCTGTGGAAAATCATGTGGAAAAAGACAGGCACAGGGTCAGGTCTTGAAATTTGTCTTTTTAATAAAAAGGCACCTATAAAACAGGTCAATACATTACAGGCAGCACAGATACCCAAAAACAAGCCTAAAAATTGTTTCAAATAAAACCCAATAAGATGTCTTCACATATTGTATTTATATATTTATATTTATATATATATATTTATATAATGGTACAAAATGACTGGGGAAGTTTCTTCATGGGATGACAGAGAACAGGTCAGTCAACTTTACCTCAATGTGAAAGCTAATTCCAGGTGTGTGATTATCCGACATACTGAAAGATGCAGATTTCCAGCATTTGCATTTTGGAGCTGGAAAAACATGGCGAAGTCATGGCTAAAAGATGGACAAACCTTCTACTGTGATTACGTGGAGTCAGTACACAGAACTCAAGGTGAAGAGCCAAGCAATAAGCTACAAGACACAAGACTAGACACAGGTCACAGCAGCGGGCAACCAGCTGATGGCAAACCTTGCCCAAGTCTAACAAGGACTGGCTGTCATTGAGCCTCCAAAGGAACTCCTGCCACATTGCTGTTCACAGACATGGTTGGGAGCAGCACCCAGGGCACAGGGGTGTTAGGCAGCATTTCTTCTCCCCGTCGTTCAGCCATCACAGTAGTACGGGTAAGGCTGACTCCAGGGCAGTGGGATTTTGCAGAAGAGCACTAACTGCTGCTCTAGAGTCCTCAGCTCTGACCTAGCATCAGGATTTCCCTTTTGTATCCAGGACTGCTGAGTCAAAAGGCTTAGCTTTTTATTTGTCACTGAAGGACAGGTTTTCTTCCTGTTGCCAGGCAGAAATAGCATCACACTGCCATGCCCCTGTGAGCGCTCAGCATCAGTCTCCTGAGCACTGCATGGCATGTGCCACAAACCTGTAGGCTGCTGCTGATACAGGGACAATGTGCTGCTGACAGAGTGAGGACTGCAAGCCCCGGGCAACTTCTGTGTAGGGCTGGGCAAAAGGGACAACAGGGAAGGTACAAACACATGGAGGTCTCAACCAGGCTAAAACAACAGCTATCTACAGGCAAACAAAAAAACTTCCACATAGAAAATGTTATGGCTTCAAATTAGCCAAGACTTGCTGGTGGGTGATGAGCAAAGTTTGGGACTGTAATTGGCATTTAGATATTTATGAGAAGCTACCAGCAGCCAACACCCTAAACTGCAGCCAAGAGTTTTTCAGCCTTTCAGGCAAGTCAACCTCAGTAAGAGCTACATCTGTTTGAGCCACATCCCTCCTACATGAAACACACACTGAAAGGATCAAGAATGCAACCAGCTAACATGTCAGATCCAAAGCCTGGGGGGCTGAAGATTATTCTTCTGATCCAACTGCTGTGACAGGAAGGAGAACTTCTTGTGATTGTTCCTGTTTCACCACTTTAAAAAATGTTACTTGCTCACGATGTATACAACAAACCCAAAGCAGGAGATTAGAGCAAGATCCTTCCTTAGACCCAAACCCATGCTCCTCACCCAGCACTATTCACTTCAAAATGCTCCAAAGCTTCAGTGTATTCCTAATGGGACTTATGATTCCATCTTCTCACAGATTGGATCAAGACAGCTGCTGGACTGACATTTCAGCACCCACCAGCCCTTCCAAACAGCTTGCAACCTGATAAATAGTTGCTGTTCACTCACTACTTGGCAATCTCCCTTTCCAAAGCCCTCTCCTCCCTGCAACAGCAAGTTGGGGAAGGTGAGGTCTGTTATAAGAGAGGTAGTGTGTTAAGCCTGGCTCTGCAGAAATAATCCTCCAAGCAATGTTCCTTTAGAGATTGTGTGCCCCAGGTTCACCACTGGATACTGGAATTGCAGGTCCCCACAGAGGTCCAGAGATACTGTGATGTGTGCAGAAATGTGTGTGCATCACATCACATTCCCCTCTGTGAAAAAACATGGGAAAGACCATCAGGGCTGCATGCAGGAAGACCTTATGGAGTACAAGATGGAGAGGGTGGAGTGCATCCAGAAAAAACAGAGTTGTCCAAATGGCATGCTTCTGTCAGCTTAGGAATGAAAGATTGCAACTCAACTTTGGCCTCTTCTGTCTGAAGCACAGGATGGCCACACTGCCAACATTGAATGCTGAGGTAGAGTATTGCACCCAGAGACAGGTCCTCTTCAAGAGCTGGACCTCTCCTGTGCCACAGGGCAGGGCTGCTGCCAGTAGGTCAGGTTATGATGGAGTGAAGACTGCCTGCTAAATGACAGATGAAGGACTGACAAACTCAAGGAAAACCTGGGAAAGCATTCAGTGGCAGGGGAGCGTGACAGTGGTGAAGGGTAATGGATGGCTAATAGACTGGTGCAGGAAGGCTGCAGAAGATCAGGGTTCCCAGCTAGCCTCTCCTGCAAGCCTTGGAATGCATCACCTCACTCACCTCAAAGCCCATCTGTCCCTATACACATCACCTTGCCTACAGGGGACACAGCATGAAGGGAAGAGAAGAGAGTAGAGGTGACAGAGCTGGTCAGTGTGTTACCATCTGTGAAGCCCAGATTCTTGATGCTTCTTAACAGCCAGCATCCTTCCCATCCCAGACACAGCAGCTTCTCCAGAGAGCAGCCAGAACTGCATCCTGTAAAGCTGTAGCCTTTGCCCTACCAGATGAGCACCACTCCAACAGCATTTCACTGGGGCTACAGCTCGTCCACCCCCCCCATCCAATGGCCCTTGGTCAGTGGTTATGTTTGTGTAGTCAGTGTAGTATCCATGTATCCACGAGACCTGAGATCTGCATGACACTGCACCACCTCCTCTCCCACACATGCAAAACCATTCAGATTCAAAACCTGCGAATAACACAGGTCTGACAGAGTCATCCTACAATGGGATCTCTCAACATCCTGTGCACCCTGGGGATCCTCCTGCTTCCCCCAAGGAGAAATTTCAATCCTTGTACACTGTTCAGCATATTTTTTTCTTTCTTTTTTTAAAACATATTTTGAGGCTTCTATTAAAACACAGAAATACAGAACAATTAAAAACCAGCACAAATTTTGCCTTTCCCAGCGACCTATTTACAGCTAGTTCCAAAAACCCTCTTGCACATTTTGGTTGCTTAAAAATGAAGGACAATTAAAAAAAAAAAAAGGGGGGGGGGGGGGAAAGGGCAAGAAAAAACACTTGACGGAGGAAAACCATAAGTGAAAATTTTACAAACTGTCACAAGGTCTGGATGTCCCTGGTCACCACACAGGGTTCAAAGTAACAGCCCACTCCCAGCCTCTGCACCCTCCCCTTCCCCAAAAAGAAAGGAAAAGGAAACCCAGTTCACATCAAGTTTACTGCACATCTGGTTGGCTCTGTAGAGGCAAATCCAATATGAAAAGCACCCCACGTGGTGTCCTCCATTGGCATTGGCCCCCACCTGCCCCCACAGAAAGGTTTAAAAATGTTTGTAGGGGCAGCCCCATCCCCTCCCCAGCCCTGAGGGCCAGTCAGGGTTAAAAAGGCAAGTTTGCCATGTTCCCAGGCCCAGGGATGTAACTCATCTGGCTGTCCAGGGAGACACTCCTCTGCCTCATCTGGTGCGTGACCATGAGGTTCTGCTGAGGTGGGGGCCCCATGAGAGAGCCCTGAGGTGACATCATATGTCCTGTCTGGGCATACATCTCCCCTGACACAGACATGCTTCTCTGCTTGGCCTGCATCAGCATGAAATTCTGCTGTGCCATCAGGCTCTGCTGTGGAGACATCATGCCCTGGTGCATGCTGTTGCCCATCATGCCTTGCTGGGGCGGTATGCCTGTCCTGCCCAGCATGGGCACTTGTCCAGGATGGCACATGGGCATGCTGAGTCCCCTCTGCACACCCTGCTGCCCGGGGAGGCTGGGAGCATTCATACCTGGACGTACGGGGGGCTGCTCAGCCATCATGTTCTGCAGGTTCATGAGGTGGAGGTTGGAAGGCTGAGATTTGGGTGCCTGGCTGTCGCTCTTGGGGAAATACTGCAAGGTGCTGCTTGGCTTCTCTGATGGGATGATCCTGGACAGGTCAAACTCCGGGATCCCCGTGGGCGTGGGGCGGATGACCTCACTGAGCTCGGGGTCGTTCAGCACCGACGCCACCCCAGGAAGCACGGGCGGGTAGGGGTCACCAATCCGAGGAGGGATGTTCTTGCCCATCATGTGCTGCTGAGGGGGCATCTGGCCAGGCTGCTGGGAGGGAAGGTCCTCAGGTGGCAAGGGCATCCCTGGTGGGTAATGCTGCTGCATCCCAGGGCCACCTCCTGCACTGGGGGCCATGGGCATGCCTCCAGCAGGAGATGGCATGGCATTGTGGGGCTGCTGCATGCGGGGGAACACGAGCTGGTTAGAAGGAATCATCTGTGAACTGTTGGGCACAGGGCCACACTGCTGGCTCAACGAGTCCTGGGGACCTGGGGGCAGCATCATGGGGTTCTGGGGGGGCACACCCGTCCCTGTCCCACTCGGATGTATAGGAATGTTGGAGCCCAGAGGGTTTGGGGAGGACATCATGGAGGTGGGGGGTGGTTCATGGGAAAGGGGCTGTTGACCAGGCAGGTTCATTCCCATGGGGCTCTGAGAGGATCCAGGCCCCACAGAGTTCAAGTGCAGTTGATTTGGCTGATTCCCCGTCACACCTAAGGACAGGAAAAAGAGAGAAGAGTTAACCCTTCCCACAGACCTTTCAGGGTTGCAAAATCCACATCCTGAAAGCCTGCCAAGCAGTCCTGCTCAGAATGCCCTGAGCATGGAGCGTGATGCTTAGTAAGCAGCTCCACGATGGGCTTACAAAGCGCCAACATCAGGAAGAAGTGTCTCCAACTCCAGCTCCCCAAGCTCACAAGCACCAGAAGGCTCTTCCAGCTTCAACCAGTCCCATGCTAAATTTGTAATTTCTTACATTCCCCTGATTTTAGAGTCCTGGCCAGCTCAGTGTGTGCCCTACGCCATCGTCTCATCATCAGGGCTCTCAGCTGCCTGAAAGGCAGCAAGGAATGACCCTTCACTACTGCCCACCACAGGGTTTGCCACCCAGCAAGCTCCAGTGACCACACAACCTCAGGTGGTGAGGAGGAAAAAAGCAGAAGAGTCAGCAGCCCGGCACAGGTGCTGTCTGGGTGGGAAGGCCTGTGCCCATCAGAAAAGCAGAGCAGCCATCAGTGCCTGCAGAGGCAGCCAATGCATTTGCATGCCTGCGGTCAACCAAAGTGACTGCTCAGTGGCGAAAGAGTCAAAAAGTTGATTTTTCATTTTCAAAGCTGCCAAAAATATTTATCAGATAGCTTTAGACCCCTAAATCAAGTGGTAGAGCCTGTTGGAATTCCCCTTTGGGCTCGTCACCATGTGACAAAAAACACTCATTTGCCTAGGTGTCCTCACCAGTGCCACTAGTTAGTGGAGCGTATCTGGCCGACTGAAATCACAACTGTGCTACAACACGGCCTTGCCTGTGCAGGCACATGGGCTCCACTCAAAACACCAAGCTCCCAAGCCCCATTCTGGGGCATCCCTGTCCAGGAACACAAGGGCTCTGAGCAGCAGACCTCTGCCTGCACGTCCTGGATCTGAGAAAGCTCCACGAGCCATGAAAACTTGGGCCCAATACATCTACATATGTAAAGATAAAAAAAAACTTCCAGGTCTTGTGGAAGAAGGACTCCTCAACCAAACCAGCTCATGTCCTTCCACTCAAGTCAAAAGCTGATGGACAGCCTGGGCAGAGGGCAGGGATGTGTACAGACTGTTACACAAGGGGAAATTTAAGCTATGTGACATGGCAGTCATGGGGAGATCAGAGTTTCTAATACCTCCTCCACCTGCTGCCTCAGGTCCACTGGCAGCCACAAGACAGTCTGACCCCTCGCAAGCCCACCTCCAGAAGTAGATACCTGACATACTTCCAGGTGGGAGCATAGGCCTGTCTGGCAGCAGCTCGTCATCAGAAGTGGCGATGGTTTTGATGGCATTGTGGTAAAGTGGTGTGGAGCTGGGCATGGCATACTTGGACATCTGGGACATCATCAGTGAGAGGGGGTTCTGGGAAGGGGATGGATCTGGAGAGGAGGTAAAAGGCATGTTTGGATTCATGGTGCTAGAGGTGTTGCTGGCTGGTGCGGAAGAGCTGCTCCGAGGCCCAGAAGGGAGAGAACCTGCAAGCAAAAGAGATCAGCTTAGTATTGTTTACACACTGTGGCTTCCTCCCACCAGAGAGCAACATTGTCACCTCCTGACAGCAGTGACCAGAGGAGGCTGCAAAGCACAGAGCTGGCACAGTCCCGCACTCTCTGGACTGTGAGAAGGCTCATGCAGAGACCCTGCTCCAGAGCAGTGACAAACTTCCATTTAAACCTGCCCCTGACTGCCCAGCACAGGCATAGCATTTGCTGCCTGTCTCACAGATCTACCTGAAAAGGCCCTGTTTCGACACCAGGGAAAAAATACTTGGTCTGTGAGATGCAGGGCCAGGCACAGGAAGATGTATCTTCCTATTCCAGAGAGAGCTCGTGGGCTGGAGAGAAACCCTGTCCACACACTCACCAAAACTAAGCACAGGCATGCACTTGCATACAAAACACCCAGCATACCCTGATCCAGTGCTCCGATGGAAGCAGATGAGTTCATATTGAGAGTCTGCTTGCTCTGGTTGACTCCTGGGCTGGGCATGGTGGCTTTGGGAGATGGCACCCAACCAGGGGAAGAAACAGCCATAGAAGGGGACTTCAGGCGGCTTGGTGAGCCAGTTGGAGACCGGACATTGAGAGAGGAACTCATCACTTGGGGGGACTTGAGGGGTCCAGACTGGTTTGAAGGTGGCATGCTGACCATCTGTGAGGGTGTCTGTGGGGACTTGAGATTAGCAGATGGGGAGGAGACCAGTGGAGAATGCACCTGGCTAAGGGTAGGAGACTTGAGGTGACCCACACTGGGGGAATTCATCTGGTTGATGTTGATGGTGAGGTCAGAGGGCCGGCGGCCCAGCCCCCGGGAAGGTGCTGGGTGCATGTTGGCCAGGTTCCCCCCTGGAGTGGGAGTGGGATTGGAGGCTGGAGGCAGAGGAATGTGGCTGAGTCTGGTGGTGCCACTGACAGGCATGGTGCCCTGCTCAGGGCTGAACATTTCTGAGCCACTGCCCATTTCCTGGGGCAGGCTGGGGTAAGACCCTTGCCCAGTTGAGAAGCCTTGCTGTCCTTGGTTGGGGAACTGTGAGGGAATCATCATTTTCTGGGGTCCCGTTAGTATTGCACTGCCATTGCCATTCTGAGCCCTAACCCTGGCCAGCTCCTCAGGGTTCATGCCCTGGTGAGTCATCATTTCGGGGCCCCTCATCTTCTGTGACATCATCATCTGCTGCTGTGGGGTCATCTGGACATTGAGGTTCATGTTCATGTTCATATTGACATTCATGTTCATGTTGAGGTTGCCAGGGCCCATGGGTGTGTCCATGTCCCGAAGGCCTGACTGACTCATAGGGGGGCTCAGCATTCCCCGAGTGCCTGCAAAATCCATTCCCATTGGGGCACTGCTCAGGCTCTCACCCGTTATCTGCCCAGAAAACATGGATGGATCCATCTGCCTGTGAGCCTGCATCATCCTCTCCATTTCCATGCCCTGGCTCATGGAGTTGCTGGATATGCCCATGGGCCTCTGCATTGCCACTGGGCGTTTCTCCATGAGCTGATGCCGCAGGATCTCTTCTCTGGCACGGGGATTCATAAACCTTTCTGGGTCCCCTTGCCCTGGTGGGTAGGACAAGGAGCCTTGTGGAAAGTTCCCAGGGCCTCCCATAGGAGACATATCATCGCTCCATCCCATGCCAGGCCTGACTGGCCTCTGCATGGCATTCATGGGCCCAAGAGCATCCAAGGGCATGTTCTGCATCCCTCCAAAGCCAGAGACTCTCTGCATCTGATTCCCAGGGAACCGTGGCCCAGGGAAGGGTGGCCCTCCCCGCAGCTGCAGAGGGTCCTGCACATCTATGGGTCCCCGCAGCTGGTTGCCCATCCCTGGTGGCCACTGCTCTCCAGGCTTGCTGTGGTAGGGTGGTGGAGGCCCCCGCATCATCATGCTCCCCATTGACTGCGGGATCATGATCTCCTGCATGGGCCGGCCATGGATGCTGATCTGCTCCTCTTTCCGTCGCTTTTCCTCGTAGTACTCTTCCTGCAACTTCCTCCAGGCCACTTGCTCTGGTGTCAGGCTGTCCTGGTTCAGCCGCTGCATCATCATGTTCATCTGCTGTCCCATGTCAGCACCAGGGTGGTGGGGCACCTCGTGTTCCAGGCTGGGCCCACCAAGGCTCTGGGTTTGGGATATCATGGACTGCAGAGGCTCTTCATACTTCTTCATGCTGGCAGGAGGCGCGGGGGGCTGGGCAGGGGCAGCCTGTGGCTGAGGAGCAGTACCCCCCTCACCCGCATTTTGGCTGGACTTCAGGAAGGGCTCAGCCTCCCCACTGCGCAGCAGCAGACGCTCAATGTCTCTCAAGGTCTGCAGAGAACGCTCTCGGTGCTCCAGTTGCTCCTTTGAGAGCCCTTCTGAGTTCATGGTGTTCCTGGGGCCCAAGCCTGCCTGCCCATTCCCTGGTATCCCTGGGCCCTCTCCAAGGAGGCTGGAGCTGGGCGTGGCAGAGGAGTCCACTTGCCCAGGCTGCATGGTGCTGGCAGATGCAGTGGGTGTATTTGGATGGTTACTTCCAGGCTGGTTGTTGCTGCTATTGTTCCCCAAAGAATTGGGAGTCAGATCTCTCCGGCCATCTTCACTTGTCCCTTCCTGGGGCAGGCTGCTGGGTGCTGGCAAAGGCGTTTGACTGATGGCCTGAGGTGGTGGGGCTGGAGGCTGTGGTGGGGGAGGCTGCGGCTGTGGTTGACTTGCTTGAGGGGCCAGTGGCTGGGACTGTGGAGTGTTGGCAGCAGGAGGGTTAATTGGAAGTGGCTCAGCAACGCCCAGAACTTTAGGAGTAGGTGGTGCCTGGCAGAGAAAAGGGGAAGAAACTTGAGCAGGGAAAGATCCTAGGAAGGTATTCTTCCCTGCACCCTGCAGGAGACCCCTCTGTCCCAAAATTAAGCCTCATGGCAGTTCACCTTCATTCCTTGCAGGAAAAAATGTAGGTACGACTACATGATCTAGGAATGCACAAGGAGGTACTCTGGAAGCATGGCAACAGGGGAACATTCCATGCCCCATCCCAAACTTTCCACAGCTAACAACAGCAAGGACTTCTGCCAAAGAGATTTCACAGCAAAGCAGCTTCACACCCCACTGAAAGGGCATTTTGGCAACCCCTTCTTTCACAGCTGAGCCAGGGGATGCAGGAGAATGGCCACATCAGACAGGAAGGGTAATAGTTGGCAGCATGTGCCAACAGGAGCAATTGGTTCATGGGTGGTATACCTGGTCTAGCTTTGCCCGTGGGACATTCTGTTGATGGTAGGCCAGAATGGAGTCAGCTCGGCCCTGCAGGACAGCTTCTGCAGCTCTAGGGAGAGAGCACAAATCACTTGAGAACAGGCACTGTGCCTCATCCTACCCATCCAAGGCCCCAGTTGCCACCTCCATTCTTCAGTTCTGCAGAAAGAAGAAAATCTATGGATGTAACCAAGACGGGAGAATGTTCTCAGAATCCTTCCATCTGTCCTGCACAGCCCTCAGTAAAGATCTCCAGTGGATGATCACTTGCAGTTCAATTTCCCTCTTCCCATGTCCTGTGACAGGCTTTGCTTTGTGCCAACCTAAGGTGGTTGTCACAAACTGAACCTGTGTGGGAGAGCTCTAAAACTAAACAGCAGAGCTCTAAAACTAAACAGACTAGGCTAAACAGACTAAACTAACTGCTAAGACTCTATGGCTGACACAATGCAGGACAGAAGAGTGGAACTGTGTGGATAATACCATGTCTTACATTACACTCCCTGTGACACCCACCCCTTAGATACTTTCAAATTAGACCAGCAGCCCACACTGTTATTGTGTGAATCAATTTGTTGGATGCTGACCATTTGGGCTCTACAGTGGGTGAAATAGAATGCAGAGCCAAGCCTCACTGGGAGGAAGTGGGCATTTATGTCCGAGTTTGTCCACCTGCAGGGGCTGCCAGCATACCTCAGCAAACCCTAGGTGTTTCCCACTCTTTGCAACCACAGAGACACAGGTTACTCCAGCTCTCTTGTACTCAAGTGCTGCATGCAGCAGGCAGGTGTGGCAAGGCCAGCCAATACCAGTGGGGAGGTACGGGGTTTACCGCTTACGTGTTAGCAAGGTGCGTTGTAAAGACGTAAACAAACTGTGAAGGCTGCTTCCCTGTTCCGCCACCTCCACCTCCTGCAGCCTCTGACCGCAAGCCAGGGGCAGCACCATGGGGCACGCCGGAAGCACTGCTCTCGCTCAGGTTAGGCAGCGGGTTGGACCCTGGGCCAAGCTGTGGGGCCGTGGACATCGCAGAATCTGCTACATTACAGCCTGCGGGAGCAGAGGAGACGAGCTGCCAGGCGGGCGCTGCTGCCGGGCCGGAGCCCGCGGGCAGCACGGCCGAGCCGCCAGCGGGTGGCAGCACTGCCCGCCCGGCCCGGGGCCGCGGCGCCCGGCAGAGGTGACTGCGAATCGTCAGCCGCTATTAAATAGATCCATAATTAATATTACTAAGCACTGCAATTACCAGAGGCATGCCTTGCCTTTCTCTACCCTCGCTCCTTAACTCAGCTGGCTCCCTGCTCCCCTCCAGCTGCCTCTCCCCATCGCAGCAGCTCCTGCAGCCCGACCCTGCCACCGCAGCACTTACAAAGGAGAGACACCGCTGAGAACCCGCTGCGGGGACACGGGCGCTGCCTCGTTGCCAGCCCCTGCCCCTGGGCAGCCCCACTGTGACCCATTCCTGCCAGGCAGATCTGGGAGCAGGCTGTGACAAGGGAAGCAGCACTATCCTTTCCCGCACAGGCTGCACAGGCTATGGACTGTGCTGAGAAGTGCAAGTGGGTGTCTGGAGATGATAGCAACAATGTGCTGGCAGGCACAGAGGCCACCCTTTCCTTGCTTTTCTACGTGCTCATGTTCTCCAGCAGACAACATGGGCATCTCCTGGGGTCCCACAGGGCCTTGCCCCATCTCTCAGATATTCTCCCTAAAGTGCATTTACAGTGCACTTTAGATATAAAATGTCAAAGAATGCTGATGCTTTTGGAAAACAGAGGAGACCTACACTTCATTGTCCCAAAAAGTGCACACCTCAGGCCAGCTCAGCTCTGCCTGAACCATTATCAACACCCCAACGGCCTCTTTAGACTTACCTGTCTTTACAACACAGCTGCAGAGAGAAAGGTGAGTGACCTGGCACAGACTCAGCTGCTGCAACAAGAGTGCAACACATTGCACTCTGGCTGCCATTATGACCAGGGCAGTGTGGCCAGAGCAGCGTACAGCAGGGACATTCAACCTCAACACCTTTCCCTCCAGCATCTCAGTAGCATTTCCACAAAATAGGTCCCAGACCTCACTGTGTGGCAAACATTCTCACAGCACAATGACCACCAACTGCAATGAGCCTCTACACACTTGGCTAAATGAGCACACAGAGGCAAAGCTAAAGGTGCCAGTGTCATCAGCCCTCCTGAGCTGTAGGAAGGACCTGGCTTTATTCAAGCCAGGTAAGAGCTGGTAAGGAGGCAGTCACTCACTGTGTGCACTGCTGATGGGTTTGTCGTCTTCCTCGCTGTCCGGCCCAGAGCACCACTCATCGCCGCTGTATGGCTGCTTCCTTTCCAGCACACATCGGCGCTTACTACGGGGAGCCACCTCACCTGCAAAGGGACAGGGCCATCAGAGGTGCCTAAGGGGCTGAAAGGCTGGGGTCCAGTCCAGCTGGGTGCTGCATGCTGGCAGTGCCAACCCAACCAGGATGCACTGAGCAGTAAGCCTTATTCTGGCATCTGCCCAGCGCTGGTTAAGAATCTGAAGCATCTGTTCAGTCTGGGCTCCTTGTCTTAGCAGCCAGATCTAGTGAGACTTCCCTGTGCCAAAGAGCCAAAGTTTTAGAATGAGATGTATTTCTTACTGCTTGCACACAGGATGTGTCTACCTGCAGGTCCAAACTAGAGAACTTTGGGCATTAACTGTAATTTTAAAGGGTCTGTGATTCAACAATTAAAATCTAAATATAGAGTGGGAGGGTGCATTCAGATCCTTTGTAGGAACAAGAGAGAGACTCTGCCCTTTGTCAACATCAATCAGGCAGGGGCCTTCATGCTCTCTATAAACTCGTATGCTCCCTCCATGTGTCCCTGTCTCAGATGGGACTGATGCAGCTCAGAGAGGAAGTGGCTTGCCTAAAGGCACTTAGGGACTCAGGGAGAGCAATCAGACACAGGATGAGTAACTTCCAGTTGTGTGCTTTAACTAATGAAACATTGCCTGGCCTTACTTTTTTTACATTGTCTTTTTTATATCATGACCATATTCACATGATCTGTCAGTGTATTAGGAAAACAGGAGATTTGGGCATTTCTGATCAAGCCATTTTAATAATTTTCCTTTGGAATGTGGTTACAAGACAGCTCTGGGATAAAACTGCAAATGCTTATTATCAGTGGTGTACGGTTACCCCTGTAACACTATGGGGAGAAAGCCTTCCTGGGGGCAGGAAGTCCATTCAGGTACATTCTACCTGATCTTCCACGGCACAACTCTGGCCTAAGTCAGTCAGGCAACATAGCTTTGACTGTGAAAACAAATCCTTAGGGGCACAAGCCAGAACAGCAGCTCTGCGTCTGCAGACTGGGTGTGAGTCTTAGTTGGAACCAAGGGCACCACTGGAATTTCTCCTCCTACAAGTGTCTGGGAGATGCTTAAGTATCCCACACAGCCACTGAGCACAGAGCTTGATGGAATGCAAGAGGTTACAGGGAAGGCCACTGAGGACAGGGAAGGCAAAGCATTTAGAAGCACTGACTCAGCCCTTTTCCAGAAGCCACATGCTGTAACACAAGAGTTATCCATTGCTGATGAAACCACAGAACTGTTCAGACAGTGACCTTTGCAGCACCTTCTTGCTAACCATAACTGAGTCATTGGGCAGCTGCAACACCACAAAGCAGGAGATAGAAAACACTTCATTCTCAAGTTAAAAGTTTGCACATTGCACATGCAGGGGCATTAGGTGTAGTTCCAGCGAACCATGCTGTTGCTTAGATGACCTCAGTAGCCTGTGAAAACCAGTGCCAGATTCTGTTTAGGGAATGAAATGCAAAGCAAATGAGAATTCTGCTGCTCTGGTCCAAAAACTGCAGATGTGACAAGCGGTGATGCAAAGTCACACAGGCAGCCAAGGACAAGTCTGAACAGAACACACAGCACAGAAACCAAAGATGCTCCCATCCCAAGTCCTGCCAGGATGTTTGTAGCAACTGAGAGGAAGACGTGCTGAGGCAAGGTCTAGGAGAGCATTACCTTTTGGTTCTGTGTCCTGTGATGGGGTGCTGGCTTCTCGCTGTTCTCCAGAGTCCACCGAGATGCTTCGTTCCCGTTTCACCTTGCCCTTCAAGGAGCTGAAGTTTGGGACAGTGTTCTGGCTGGTTTTCAGTCCAGAGTTGCCAGGGGAAATCTGAGAGGCCTTGCTGCCATGGCTGCCTGCCCCCACACCCTTTGAGCCCAGGTTACAGGTGGGTGCTTGGCTCACATTGTGGTGCTGGGCCAGGGCACTGCTGCTGCCTGCCTTGCCATGGCTGGGCAGTTTGTTGTCAGGGTGCATTGGCTTGGCTAAAGCTTCCCACAGTGCCAGTGGAGGGAGCTCCCACAGCCCCTTAGATCAGAAACCTGCAAGAGAAAAGAGCAGTCAGTCAGCACAGTGCCCCTCACACAGGTGCAGCTGCTGGGGGCACAGCCCAGGACCAGGGCACTGGGGCTGTTACTTGGTCACAGGGCCAGACAAAGCCCATGGCAAGGCACAACCCAGAGCTGCTCATGCTGGGAATTAGCCTTGGCCCCTTTGAGTAAAAAATCCTGCTCTGCAGTTACTCACTCACATGCTGACAAGCTGTAAACTCTCACCCAGGCATGGCAGACTTGCCAGTACTTCAAGGAAGAGCCACAGACACAAGAGCCCTCATTTCCAATGCCAAGACAAGAAATGGGTGCTCCATGCCAGCCTGGCCCTTTGGTGAGCAGAAGGATGCTCAGAGCAATGTTGCAGGTGGTCCCAGAACTTAGACAACTTTTGTAACCCTAGAGAGAAATCTCATGCCCTACTGTTTTCAGGGACCCCTTTTGCTGCTAAACAAGTTTCTTCTGCCCTGCAAAACATACAAAAGACAATGGAGCAGACAGTCTTGACACAAGTGTATAAAGAGAAAACTGGGACAGAGCAGGGAACAAAGGCTGAGGCAACTGAGAAGGAGGCAGTGGGTTGCAAGACAAGGGCAGAGCCGGGAAGTGCAAGCGCTCATCAAACAAGCTCTGCCTTTCCCAGGGGCCTGAGGGACAGTCCCAGCTTCTGCTCTAAGGCTCTGGGTGAGGGGATATCCAGATTAGCGGGAGCTTCCAGCCCCACAGGATGATGCAACGTGCCATAGGCCTGCTGGGACAGCAGGATGATGCTCTCCTGCTCAAAACCCAGCTCAGCTTTCTGAATAGCCCTGCAGGCTGAGGCAGAGCCTGGCAGAGAAGAGGAGGTTAGGGCAGAACACAGAGGTTTCTCAGCTGAGGGATATGCATGCAGCTAAGCAATGCTGCAGCAGCCCTCCTTTCAGGATCTACTTTGCCTGGCCCTCTGCCCTGCAAAACACACCAAAGGAGAGTTGGCAGAGTCTCATGCTCACGCTGGGAATATTCCCCTTGAAACTCTGCACAGGCATTAGAGATGACTGGGATGCAGCTCCGTATCACATTGTGTATTCTGGAAGGCCACCACAAACCCTTGGTCCAACACACAACTCTGGTAACTACACACTAACCCTGTCACAATCATTTTTACTTTGGGGAAGCAGGAGGCAAGGAGAGTAAACCACATGTTCATGGAAGCTGAGGTATTCCTCTGTTTCCTCACATCCGCTATACGCTTTGCGTAACACCCCCACAATGCACCCGAGAAGCTTTCCCTGTGCACAGGCTGAGTAATTTCCCAGCACACAAGGAGGGGGTTGCTGTGGTCTGCTCCTCCCATTTGGACCACACAGGCCAGATGCTGCACACAGATTTCTTCTGCCACCCAGGGACAGGAAGCACCAGCTCCAGACCAAACCCCACGTGTCTAAATAGTACCACAAGAGCTCAGCAGCACTACACATGCTGCTCCTGGCTTGCTGAGGGTGAGCCCAGAGACACCACTAGCAAAAGCCATGTGCTTGCTGTGCCAGGGCAAATCACGCACCCTTGCAAAGAAAGCAGAGTGAAGCACATTTGGCAGACCCATAATCCCCAAGAGATTATGATCACCACAAGGCGCAGGCTGCAGCTTGTCATGCACCGCGAGTGAGTTCTGTGCCTGCAGAAAGGGTCTTCTCTGCAATGGGGTCTTCTCAGCACCTGCCTCCTGGCAAGCTGAGCCGGGGGCTGCTGGCATGCTATGCAAACGCTGCTGTGGCAAAGCCTGCCCAAGCATTCTTCCTTAGTGAGATCCTTCATGCACAGCTTGGCCTCTCATTGCTTCCTAGCTAGGAGTTGTTAGCTGCTCCCTCCTCCTCCACCTCCGCCCCACACACCTCGGTGAGGGCTCTGCTCTAGCCTGGAGGAAGATGGTGAGCTACAGTGCTGATTAATTTTCACAGCACATAAGGGAGTTGCTAGCCCTTTAAGTGTCAGCCAGTCTCGCTTGCTCGCTCTTGTTCTCCAGAGACCTATTAATAGCAGCTGGAAAGATCACATCACTCTCTGGATATTTATACCCCTTATTCCACACCAGGAGAGATTTATGTCAGAGCTGCTGTCCCAGTGCCTGCCCAATTGCTCTGTCAAACCACTTGCAGGGGGAGGGGGGCTGAGAGGGGAAGGAGATACAGAGAGGGCAAGCAGGGAGGAGGAGAAGGTCCATATGGCACAAGCTGCAGCATTAAGCACACATGCTGCCTGTAGCCGCTGGCTGGCCAGCCACAGGGAGCCTTCAGCCCCACTGGAAGAGGTTGCTGCCAGACAGCATTACAGAAAGCAAGCCCTGCAGCAGCTCCTACTGCTGGTGGCCCAGAGGCCCTCCCCCACTTCCGCTCTGCCGCACTCACAATCCCTGCAACACCCTGCACCACAGTCCTGAGGGTCACAGTCCCACTGACGCCATTGTGTGGCTACACCCGCACTGAGGAGGTGCTTCCATTTCAACAGTAAGTTGTGAGATCCAGGTCTGCCTGTGGCACATCTGCACGGGCACGATACTGTGTTTGTAACAGATTCCAAAATGCTTCACTGAAAATGTGAATGCTCAGCAGCACCGTAGCACAACCCTAGTACAGCCCAGCACGGTGAATACTTCAGGGAGGGAGGAAGAAGCCCAGGGCCCTGAAAAGCCCATGCCTGCAAAATCCAGAGACGCACCTCCTGTCCCTCTGCTTCTCAGATGTGACTGCATGGACCACGCATCTCCATCCCAAAGGACCTGGCAGTTGCCATGACAAAACCTTCAGGCATTGCCTGCAGCATGGATGAGCCTCACCAGCTGTGAGGTTCCTTCAGAATGTAACATTTGGGGAGCATCTACCTTCTTTCTTTATTTTGGACTAAGCTGGTGCTCCAGGGAGGTCGTTCAAAACCTTGCCTGAAGCAGGATGGAAAGCTACCCTGGGGTGACAGAGGGACCTGGCTAAACTTTGGAAAGTCCTCCCTTCTAGTGTCCTCTCAGAGGGATAACACTTGCCTCACAATTCCTAATGGAACAAATGCCAGAAGCAGCTGCCTGAAGATTCTGTTCTGCTTCCAGGAGTAGCAACAGCTGGATTCTGTTGCAGATGGATAGCAGGGATCCGACTCAGCCTCTTGTGTCTGGTCGCAGCATGACAATAGGCATCTCGACTGCTGTAAGCTCCTTTCACATACCCTGAGACTCTAACTAGACTTCAGCAGGCATGCCATATATCCGGGCCATGGAAGACAATTAACTAGAAAGTGGATACACTGACACCAGGAGACACACAATTCAAAACATCTTGAAAAGAACATGACAAATAGAAGACTGCACAGAAATCTGTCTTTCTTTGCAATTCAGCAACACAGCCACTCCAGCCTGGTAGTTTTAAGGAAATTACAAACTTAATTCCCCGTGGTTAAAACAAGGAGACGAGATTCCTGGCTTCTGCTCCCAGCTACCACCAATTCCACTTGTGAGCCCAAGCAAGTTTTGGGTGTCTTGATTCCACCATCATTACACAGGGGGACAAGCCAGCCAACCTCATGACAGAAGGGAGGCTTTCAAGGCACAGTATCTGTTGAACGAAGGGCAAATCCAAATGCAGAGAGTGTTTGCACCTGATGCATCTGAAAAGCCACAGCTTTAAATCTAAGGCCGGGACCTTAGCAGACAAGAAATCTTGAAACACATGGGATGAAGAGGTCTCCTCAGGCCACTTCGACCCTGTTTGTGCACTGGGGTTACTGGGACTGGGGCAAGTAATGCTAAAAAGCCTAGCTAGTGAGCTGTGCTTCACACTGCTATACCAGCTCTCTTGAGCAGCAGGGCTCACAGCTGAGACCTTAAACCCCCACCTTTTCCACAAGAATTGCAAGGGAGACAAGGCTTGCCTAGGGTCACACATGTCAGGTAAACAGCTGATGTAGCTGAGCCTATGAAGAGAGTCTTTCACCTGCATCTAGGATTCAGTAACCACTTTGAAATCCTTTGGCAATAAAAAAAGAAATCTGCAATGCCAGCAGTGTTCAGGATTGGGACCCAGCAATGCCAGAACTTCACAGGAGCTTCCAAGCCTTAACACAACAGTTTCTGCTCTTTTTATACAGAAGTCTGTTTGTAGGGCTCTGACAGACTAGCCATCGTCAGCAGGGTCATCACACTGGCTGCCTGCCCTGCCCCCTGTCTCCAAGCCAGAAACACAAGGGTTCCTGTGCACTGTAGGGTCTGTTGCCTATGGCTGCTCCAGAAGCATCAGATTTTCCGGGTGCCCCACCTCTGGGCCCGAGCTGGAGCCTATAGGATGAAGCCACTAGGTGTCACCGTCACGCAGGGCATCCACAGCCTGGCCAGGGCTGAGCACAGGCCAACTCGCTGCACCTCCTGCCAGCGCAGCAGTGCCTGGGCTGCAGTGTGTGCACCCGGACCCCAGGCTTCTTCGGCACCTCAGCCCTCACACCAGGGCCTCCGCAGTGTGCGGAGGGCTGTGCTGGGGAGCAGAGCCATGCACCACATCCCTGCAGCAGATGCTTACTACACTTTTTCAGATTAAAGCAGCGTGGAGCTGCCTGTTGCACACTGCAAGAGAGGGCTAGACATCTCATACCACCTTGCAGAAAATCTCCCTGAAACACCAGTTCTCCCTTTGAGTAAGCTCAGACCACTTTCCAGCCCGAAGAACAGCACAGTCTTTGCAGACAGGGTCCCAGTTGGAAACCCTTGTGGCAGGGACTGCCCTACCACCTCTCTCAGGGATGCGTACCCCAGCTGCACCCTGTTGTATCACCAGCAGTGCAATAAGTTTGTTTGCCTTTGAGGAGGCTCGCGGCAGAGAGTTGGGGAAGAGTCAGACTCTTCCTATGCCCAATCCTGGCACTAAATGCAACATACAAAGGACACACCTGCACAAAAAGAAGAGGCTGGAATATCTGCAGGCCTGCAAATTGCCTGGATTGCAGCACCATGTCTGTGCAACGGGGCACACACACGTGTGTACCCCAGCACGCCTGGGGAGAGGGAGCTAACAGAAATGCGGGAGAGAGAGGGGGAAGCAGGGTGGCTGCCCCAACACCTTGCCTCCACACTGCCCTCTGCCAGCCCTGTCTGTAGAAGAGATGCAGTGAGCTGCTGAGCACTCCTCCAAGATTATAAATACCAGGCCCAGCAGCAGCAAACGCTGGGCCCTATATTTAAACCATGGCTGAGGTCACTTCCTTTTCCCAGCAGCTCCTTCCAGCCCCCACCCCGGTGCCTCGTATTTGCATGCCATCATGACTAAGGCACATCGGGGTGTAAGGTCATAGGGGAAGCAGCTATGTAACTACCTCACAGGAAATTCCACCCTGGGAAACCTTTCACCTTCCCCAGTGCAGACAGGATCAGCACAAGCAGCTGATCTTGCAGCTGAGTGGTGGCAGCTGCCTACCAGCAGTACTGGGACTACAGTGTTGGGCTGGAGAGGGAGGGAGAGACCTCGAGGAGAGGGGAGCCACTGCTCCCCATGTGGCTTTACCATCAGAGTCTGGGCTAGCATGGATCTGGAGAGAGATTTCCCCACTGCACACCTCAAGACAGCAGTTGATCTACCTCCTCACCATGCTTCACATTTAACCCCAGAAGCCTCCTCCATACGTAAAGCTGAAACTCCCCGGCTTCTGCCACTTGGCAGGTGCAAAAAGCGGTATGGCCTTCTCCACAGACCCAATCCCAAGTCTCAGGGGCTGCTCTGCCCTTATGCAAACACTCAAGCAACTCACAGAGCTCGTCCAGAGACACAGTGAGCTAAGCCTGGCCAGGCCTGCAACCACCCAAAAGGAAACAGGCAAAATGAGCTAGGAATTGCCCCATCTTACTAACTGCAGCCCTCTGGGGAGGCAATGAGCCCTCTGTAGCAGCAGATGTACAGCCACAGATGAAGAGAAAGCCCCAGCCTGCCCTGGGGCTCCCCCCACAGAGCCCCTCTTCCCCACCAGGAGAGAGAGATCTTGTTAGCTTATGACTAGCCAAGTGGGCAAGGGCTTCTGACATTCCTCCAGCTCTGAAGTTTGCAGGAGGCTTTGGGGTTTGCAGTGGTCCTTGTGGCCACAGGCCAAGTGCCCAGACTCAGCCAGATCAAGCTCTGAAGCAGCATTGTTTGCACTAGGTACAGTAGCTGGTCATCAAGTGCTCCCAACTCAGCCCTTGGTCCTCTGCAGTTAACTCTAGTTCTGCTCTTATTTAAGGAACAGAACATATTAAGAAGAGTTATTGGAACAACAAAGACCAGGGTACAAAGGAGGGGAGAAGAGTGCAAAGGCTACTTAGTGGGAGGAAGTAAGAGATCTTTTGGAAAAAGGACGGGCATTTAGGTAATGACATAAACAAGTTAGCATTGGGGTTTGCAGAAGAACTAGTCAGTGACTTTCACAAGGTATCCATTCGATTTCAAAGTCCTCAGCTGTTTGGATTACTGAGCCAATTCTCCAGCCTCTGAGCCAGCATGAGATACATCGGAGTCGACATCTCTGAAGACTGACATCCAGAAAGCTTCCTGTACAGAGTCTTAGCATGCTAGCCAAATGCCTCTTCCTCTCCCTCGTCCCATGGATTCTGGAGAGGAAGTTTGTGACAGAGCAGGGGTGTTGAGGCAACCCTATAACCCCTGGAATCAGCTGATCAGGAAACACACATAGCTGAAAGCTGTGAGGAAGCAAAACTGCAATTGAAAGATACAGAGTGCAGAGGCAGCGAGCAGAGTGGGACACGATCGTCCAGCTCCTTTGGCCAGCAACAGGGTACTTGTTGTCCTCTTCGGCACACGGATATTGTGCTTTGGCTCCGAGCCTGCACCCGCAGCGAGGCACGCCTGTGCCCTCCAAGGCTCTGTCTCCACAACAACAGGAACCAGAAGCCACAGCAGACCCCGAGCAGTTCATTGGCCCGAGATCACTTTACAGGACAGGAAGGAAGAAGGCACTTTGATCAGTCTGGAATTGCTTTAAACAGGTTCCATACCAATATCCCAGCCCCTGGAATTAACCCCCCAACACCCTAAATGTCCCATTCCTAAAGACATGTCCTGCTCTGGTATGTACATCGGGGCCTAAGCAACCCAGCCACTGGAGGCTAACCCAAGGAAAGGTCACGGCAGAAAGCTGCCTAGAAGGCAGAGAGCCTCCCTATGCCACGTCAGAGAAAATCAAGGCTCAATAGGGCCCTACCTCCCTGGTGTATGTCTTTAGCACAGGCACGTGCTAGCTGTCTTCAAAACAGCAGCATAAAGCAATTTTAGAGGCAGCTGGCAGAGACAGGCTGGTGCTCCCCTGCAGCTCCCCTCCTTACACTCAAGGGCAGTGAGAGCTTCTCCACCTGCCTCGGAGACCTCCTACTCCATGTATGCCCATCCTGCAGCCTGCTCCTGGCAGGCAGAGGGTTAATGATGCCCAGGGAGCTGCAGGAAGCCTCTTCCTTGCCCTCTCAGGAACAATGGGGCCATTGTGGGAGACTGGGCAAGTGTGGGCAGATCCCAGGACTGGCAGTTACTCAACTAGGCGCCCGTTGTTCCTGCCAGGTTCTCTCTCTGCCTTCTCAGGTAGGAGGAAAGCGGGTGGCTGCCAGCCCTTCTGTGGGTCCTGGAAGAACACTGGCTAGCCCAGCCACAGGAACACCACGTCAGCATGCCCAGTGGCCCTACAAAGCAACCTCACTCCTACCAATATGTCTGGGTACAAAATGCAGTCAGACAGCCACAGACACAGACACAAAACTGTCAGATGACACCACCATGCAGCAGACCAGACTGTGAGCTGGCTGAGCGCTGCCAGCACTGCCAGCTTCACACCTGGGTATCCAGCAGGATCAGTTGTGCTTTTGAGATCCGTGGGGGGATGCTGCAGGAGCCAAAACCAGTTTTTCTCACCACAAAGTCACATTTTGATTGTGGGTGCAAGTGCTGACCTGGGACCAAGACCTTCTGGGAAAACTGGGAACTCCTCTATGTGACACACAGGTGAGCAGTGAGAACACAACTGTGCGTGGGGGGACTGCTTTCCAAGCCTCCACAGTCTGAAAGCAGAACGAATAAGCAAGGAAGCAAGCAGCTCCAACATACTCCCACTCTCTACAGATTTGCATCTCCCATACCCAGGACATCAGTGTACAGAAAACTTAGGGATGCTCTGAATTTGTACCCTCAAAGCACAGAGCTGATCCCCAAGGCAAGACCAGCACTCTACGTCACACTCCCAGACTTTCCAGCAGAGCTTCATGCCCCCTTGGGCATGGAATCAGGGTATACAATAACAAATACAGCTCATTGAGGCATACACTGAGCATCTGTGTGAAAGCTTTGGCCAAGCACCTGACTCTGGACAAACAGCCTGACTTAGGGCTGCTGCATGCTGCCTCTATCATCGGAAACGCCTCTGCCTGGTTCACAGGAGATGCAGTGCAAAGACAAGTGGAAAACAGCCCTACAAGATTCCACACTGCCTTCCTGGGATCTCCATGCTAGGTACAAGCTGGCAGGCAGAGAGTAATAACTCCAAGTATCTGGATTAGCTGAAGTCCCAACAGAAGAAAGGTGCAGCCCAGGTGCATGCCATGTGTGCCACTGTGCACAAACCACCACAGCTCAAACCCTACGGGATCAAATGCCTATGATCAATTGTGAGAGAGGAACGTCCTTTTCCACTTGATGCTGCAGCTGCTTCCAACATCTCACAACTAGACTCAAGCTTCCAATTTTTAGGAGCACAAATACAGGCCATTGTTCTCTGACCTGGCAGCACCAACTCTACCAGTAGCACCCACCTCTGTTTCTTTTCCAGTCTCAGCACTCTGCACTAGCTCCAGGAGTGCCACTGCTACCTAATTTTGCCAGAGGCAGACTGAAAAGCGGCTTGAGCAGACTCACACAGCTCCCCAGGTCTGCACCCCAGTTCATACTTTCAGAGCCAGTGTCTTCTTCCCTGCAACTCTCAGATAACTACTCTGTTAGCTCTTTATATGTCCCACCTGAAGGCATGGCTTTCCTCCTTCCCCCCAGATCACTTTCTCCCGTGTCTGATACTCAGCTCTGTGAAGGCCACTTCAAGAGATGCCAGACAAGTTAAATACAAAACTACCTCAGACCCCAAAAGGGAGGCTAGACGCTCTCTAAGAAAGGACTGCAAATAGAGCTGTCACAACAAACCTGCCATGCACCTCACTTTGCAGCCAACTCTGTTCAACAAAGCTGCACAAACCCCCAATGGGTTTTACTCTTCCCTAAATGCTCAAGCACAAGAGTCCAAGATGAGGGCAGGTAAAAACATCTGATGAATCTGACAGGGCACGGTTTAATCTATGTCTCTTTAGAAGAGGGCGTGCCTGAAAGAAAACACAGTATCTGCTTTCAACAAGGAAAAGGAAGAATCTGGGTAACCTTTTGCTAAGAGAGGAAAAAAAAAAAAAAGAATCAGGGCACGAGGGACAAAACAATCTTTGTCCTCATTTTTCTGGTCACGCAAGTACAGGGCAGCCACAGTACCCACTGCCCCAGCTTGGTCAGCATCAGCAAATAATAACCACAACCAGCTGATTTTCACCAAAGCTTATAGAAACCAGGCTCCATGGTTAGGGAAAGCTGCATCCCCTGAGAAAGAGGTAGAGCACAGACGGGATTTCCAGACTACATTGATAATCGGCTCACAGAAACCAGATAGGACAGCACACCCTCAGAGGTCATTGCTCAGCTCTACTGTGTTTGCTCTAGATGCTGTCCCTTTAAACATGGCTTCAGAGACCACACAAGGGTTAAATCTGCCTATAAATATCTGTTCTCAGCAGGGCTGCTGCTCTGAACCCTCCAGCCATCTGTTCTAGCTTTTTCCCCATCTAAGACTCTAACATCTGAAACATGCTCACAATTCTTAGGATTGCTCCCAAAAATAGACCAGTGCCATGGCTTAGCTCTGCTGCCAGTGTCTGTGAGCACAGGAGCATGTATACCAGTGCCTGTGCCAGCACAAGCCCGGAGTCATGCAAATATGAACACGTCTGCCTCTGTGACAGCGAGCAGGCCTGCACCAGCATGGGTCTGTTTGCATCTGTGCCGGCGTGGGTGTGCCTGCTTAACTGCAAATTCATGTGAATCCGCACAAGCATGTTCATGCTGGTGTGAACCTGCATCTGTACACGTGTGCGTGTCTGTACCAGCACACGGCTGTGAGAGAAGGTTGAAGCTTCTCTGCTGGTGGATGTGATGGAAGTCCTGCTGTGCCTTCTTCCTCAGCGGGACAGCAGTGCTGCAGGACACAGCCAGGCACCTCTCCTCCTGCAGCCCAGCCCTGCTTGGCCTCAGCACAAGAAGTCCCACTGTATCCAGGCCCTGGCACTTCAATCTAGACAGGGAGCCTACCCTGCGGCACAGCAGGGAACAGAGGACACCAGTTCTCTTGTTCAATGCTTGGCTCAGCAAATTCAGCAGTCCCACCTCTGGGCACCAGAACCTCACTGCGAAAGCAAGTGAAGCCTGATATATGTGAGGCCCAGGACACACCACCCTACTCACATCCAGCTACAGCTTGCAGGATTTTCTCAAACATTCCACAGAGAGAGCCTGGGCAAGGTTGCAAATATAACAGCTTTGGAGCAGAGTGGGCTCCAAGTCTCTCATTGCTCTTTCCAAACATCACAGACATGAGTGGGTTCACTCTTCTGACTGCAAAGCCCATTACCCTCACCCCACATGGACAAATCCAGGAGACAACAATCATCTTCATGGCCAAATGCAAAATAGGAAATGAGCTGTCAGCTCCCAAATATGGACATACCATCCAGGAGAAGACAGACCATTCTCCTGAGCATCCTCAGGACACAGTGCTGGCTGACCTGTTCTGTGCCAAACAAAGCTCATATTCAAACTCCCATTATTTACTGGAGACCATCACAAAGAAGCTCAGCTCTAGCTGCTGGTCCCGCTGAGACCACCTCATAGGATGGTGTCCATGCATGACCCCAGGGAGGGGACATGCAGTGTCCATCCTCCACATAGTGACAACAGCCCGAGGATGAGATAGCAGCTACATTTTCATCTCTAACTACTCCCACAAGGGTGATTTTCCCTTCCAGACCAAGTAAAGCTACAGACAGAAAAAGCTCCAAACACAAAGTGCCTGTACAGGATGAGGCTTTTTCAGAGTGCTCCATTTCTACCATTCTCTAGCCTCCACAATGATGTGATGGCGAATACCTGCCACAGCACAGCACGCCTGGTGCTAAGCCTCCTTGTCCAGCACATGCACACACACACACCCCACACTGGTGGGTAACAATGCGAGGGGGGCTCCCTCAAAACTGTCCCTATAGAAGTGGGCCAGTGGAATGGACCAAGTCCACTGAAGTGTCATTTCCCTTTTTCTGGAGTGCATTCAAAAGGGCACCTGATAAGTAGGATAGTCAGAATGCAGAAAGCACAAACCTCTGCAGTTTTGCTCAGGGTTTGCCAAGCTGTCCATTGACTTTCACCCCTCTGATGTACTGGAGATGGCCAGCTAACTCCAAGAACTATAAGCAAGACTTTCAGTGAAGCCTAAAATGCAAGTACTCCTTCAACTCAGGTGACAAGAGAAATGGAAAAGAGCTTGAAATTCCAGCTCTTCATTTCAGGCTTTGGCAAGGAGATGATCTAGGAAACAGCCTCAGCAGACCAAATCAGCACAGCTGTACTCTGAGAGAGGAAAAAACCCCATTGATCCAGGTATTGATTTGCTGCAGGAGTTTGTGTTTGTTTAGAAGTTTGCCCATGGGTCAGACCTTGTTACAAGCATCTTTCCTGGTGATGAGGTTAGAAACAGACTATGCCAAACTCCAGTCACCTGCCTGGGGAGCAGAATGCAAGCAAGTCTGGAAGTTAAGTAGTCCCTCAGGGATGCTTCCCTCCTTCACTCCCTCAACTTTAAAAACCATGTTGTTGGGTGGAGGAACACCACAGACAGCTGTAAGGCAGCACCAGCATTTTGACGAGTCCAGCTAGGGTGCAAACAGGGGAGCTGAAGGCCAGGCAGTTCATCAGAAGTTTCAGATCATAAGATTGAAAGGATTTAAACAGCAGATCAATTTCAGGATTATATTCCCTGCCCCTATCTGTCAGAAAGAGCAATGGAATTTCGAGATCCCCACAGGTCTAAAATCCAACCAGGCAAGAACTGAAAAATTACCCTGACTAGGACAAAAATTGAACTGACAAGTCTTGTTTCCTTCTCTCCAGCAAAATCAAAAGCACACAGGTTAAGTACCAGGATCAAGCAGACATCCACTAACAGAGACAATTACCAAAAGCATTGCACACAACAAGTTTCTGTACTGGGTCAGGTCCCCAGTGTGTTCTATGTTTGGTGGAAAACAATGGTATCCACTTCAGTACCTGGCCACAAGTGTCAGCAAACTGCAGGCCACTAGATTCTTTTCCAAATAATTTCTTCTTCTTCTTCTGTCTTGGATGGTTGCTGAGTGAATGACCACAAATAAGTTCAAGGAAAAAGTGTGGCTCTGTCAAGTACAGTCATTTTCATCAGAAAGACACTCAGGTATTGCTACAGAGCTCTCCTCTTCCCACACCTCATCAAGCCTATGGGCATAAGCTCTTAAGAGATGGGAAAGGAAAGAGAAGTGATGACAGGCTGGGGACTGGGCACTAGGCAGGAGATACACCCCCAGCATCCTCCTGACCTCAAAGCTCTCCTTACTGCTCAGCAGGTGTGCAGCATCCATTACCCTCTACTAATTTCCAGTCCCAGAAACTTCTGCCAACACTAGATCCCAGCATTGCTTCTCACTTTTCCTCACCTTTTCTGAGTTACTGCCGTAATTCCTGTATGAACTGCAGATGTCTGCACACTGCAGCACTTTCACAGCCACCTCCAGCTTTATGATGGCCAGCAGACCATCAGAGATGGCCACCAGCCATCAGAGAAGAGGTGGGGACACAACTACATATGCAGAGACATAAGTCTTGGGGAATAATAGAACTATCATTTCCCTCATGTCTGCATTCCCCACATGACATGTGGCAAAGAGGCTCAGTCTTACCAGCAACTTGTGGGTACCTTTTCCCACTGTGTTCTTAAGCCTCTTTGTTCATCTTTCAGTTCCCTTCATTTCAACATGGTAAAATATTGTGAAGGATTTATTTTGCCCTTTAACATTTCTTAGCCCATCACTCCTTTGCTAAAATAAAAAACAGTAAATCAGTTTGTCCCCTTCCCCACTTTCACTGCCTTGCAAGTATGTCCCGTGACTAAGTTATGATATATGATAGAGAAAGCAGCAAACTAGTTCAGACCAATGTGGGTATCCTCAGCTACTGCGTGGCTCACAGCAGGCAGACAGCTGCTCACTCTCATGCAGCCCCCTTGCTGAAGTACACAGAAGCCAGTCAGACTGGAGAATTTGCTGCATTGTATGCATTTGAAATAGCAACAATCAACAAGAAATCAAGAAAATCTGTCTCTGAAGCCAGCCAGACCATTTGCATCTGAAAACTTAAAGGTGTAGCCTCCTTTATTTACAGCCAAGTTTTACTTCTGTGGGATGCCACATGCTTCAGCACCCAGTAACCCACTTTGAGCTGGGACACACATTGAGATCCCATGACTTGTTATATGTGTCACACAGTTCAGGCAGGAACCAAGGCTTGCCACAAGAAAGGAGGCAGGGAGCAGAGTCAGTACTTAGATCACACCTGCTCCACCCCCTGCGCCATCTCCTGTTCACCCTGAGAACGGGTCACAAGGCTGCCCACAGATGGGGCTACAGAATTTGGATGCCCAGGAATTAAAGATGTTGATGGCCAAAACACAGACCACAGTAAGAAAACTACCCCTTGTGCTCCCATTCTCAGGATACAGGATACATCGTGAGCAACCCAACAGTACAAGGTGCTTGAAACCTGGCCAGCTGCCCATGCAGACTGCCACCAGAGCTCACACACCCCTGGCTCCCTCTTGACAAAAGAGCGTCTTGCCCCTCTACAAGATGGTGGCTACTCACACAGGAGTGTTGTTGGCTCCCATCTGCCCAGTGGAAGAGACAACTTCAGGGCACATTTCAACCAGACCATCCCTACACTACAGCAGCCAGGAAAACACTCGGGAACCTCACACAGCTTCCTGCCCCCTGAAAGCCAGCCCATGGCCAGCATGGCTTCTGGGTGTCATCGTCCGAAGGAGACTTGACTCTCAGTTCCGATCTTCCCAGGCCTAGCCTGCATGGCCTTGGGCAAGGCATTTCACCTCTCTATCTAATTGCCTGTATGACAGCAGATGCTGCCATCAGCCTGCAAAGGCCTGAACACAGCGGGGAGCTCCCTTGCCTCTCAGGCAGCATCACTGCGAGCAGAAGCAAGGCAGCAAAGCCAGGCTGCCCTTCTGCACCTTCTCTCCCTAGGCTGATTCTGAAAATAAAAAACAGCTTCCACTTGTTCCAGCCCCAAGAGAGTAGGAGGCAGAAAGAGGTTTGTTGTAAATACACGAAACTGTCTGTCCTAGGTTACAATGTAAAATTGTGCCCAAGGTATGTATTCTATCCCCATGAGCCGTTGGAGCCAAGGTGGGGCAGTGTTCTCCCTTATCTTCTGTTAACGAGCCCAACAATGCCTTCCCGGAAGACGTTATCTCTGTTTAATGGGCCATCAAGGGCCATTTGCATGACTGATAAGATGAATCATGCCATTGTGAGATGCTCTGCCCAGGGGGAGGAGCCAAGCATTCCCACCTGGATATAATCCAGGGTTTGAGACCCCACTGGCAGCCTCTATCCACTGAACTCTCAGAGGAGACGAGCTTCCAGACGTTTCTACAGGGATCACTGCTTTGGATCATCTCTGCTCCAGCGGAACCACATCTGCTGCTCTAGGAGGATTCCCGGACTGCTTCAAACACCCTGACCAACAGGGTGTTAGGTTGTATCATTCTATTTATTTCACCCTTTTTCCCTTCTTCTTCTATTAAATTGTATCTCTGACTGGGAGTCTCACTGGTTTTGCTTTCAAACCAGCACATCTTTTGGCGCCCAACGTGGGGCAAGAGGTACTGAGAAAAGTCAGAGTTACAATTTTGTATCGGAAAAGACACCTGTTAGCTATGTTGCTCAACATACTTACATGTGTCTTGTACCTATCTCTCTATATTTTTCCGCACATGGGGCACTATCTGCCAACCTTAATACTCCTGTGTAGACCAGGGTATGGTATTAGGATTGCTTTGTTGGTCTATTATATGCTAACCTCTGAGGCAATGAACATCCTTCAGAATATATACTCGATTTTGTTTTCTTGTCCTAGTCTAGGATGCTATGTCTGGAGTTTCAGCAAGCCCCTGTGGGAAGGAGTGAAGAACGATTTTTTCCAGCCTTTCCGGCCCGGCACTGCAGTTTTCAGAAATATTGAGTTCTCTCTGGATACCAAGGACAGCATAGTGTTGTTGTTGGTGCTGCTTTGTCTTCTCTGCACAGCCTGCACCATGCTTAGAAACAAAACACTACATGATGTAGTGCAGCGTCTTCTTGAGGCAGAAGAGAAAAGAAGCAAAGCAACAGCATCCATGTCTACGCAGGCTGTCACAGAGGAAGAAGAAGCCAAAAGCAAAGAAACTGTGTCCATGTCTACGCAGACTGTCACAGAGGAGGGAGGAACCAAAGGCAAAGCAACAGCATCCACATCTACACAGGCTGTCACAGAGGAGGGAGGAACCAAAGGCGCCGTCAGCACATCCACGCAAACCGTCACTGAATCAGAACAGCCTAAACCGGTAGCAGTTGCCCCTGTTCAGAAGAAGAAATCAAAGAGCAAATCAGTCCGCATAGTGACTGACGAGGATGCAGCAGGACCTTCGCACCCAGCAGAGGAGACAGAGCCAGAGATCATCACTCGCTCTCTGTCCCTGGGTGAGCTGCGTGACCTGCGGAGGGAATTCACCCGTCAGCCAAACGAGTCCATCCTGACCTGGCTGCTCCGCATCTGGGACGCTGCAGCCAATGACACCATTCTGGATGGAAGTGAGGCCAGGCAACTGGGATCTCTGTCCCGGGATGTGGTCATTGACCAGGGCATTGGAAGGACCCAAGGAACTCTCAGCCTCTGGCGGCGACTGCTGACAAGTGTGAAGGACAGGTACCTTTGTAAAGAAGACCTGCAGGTACATCAAGGAAAATGGAGCACAATGGAACAAGGTATCCGATGCCTGAGGGAATTGGCTGTGCTGGAGATTATTTTCTCAGAAGACGAAAGATTTCCTAAAAGCCCAGATGAAGTTCAGTGCACATCACAGATGTGGTTGAGATTTGCACGACTGGGGCCAGAGATATACTCCCGTTACCTGGCAACGCTGCAATGGAGGGAAGGTGAGGACAGGGTGGGCGTTTTGGTCAACAAACTAAGAATTTATGAGGACACTGTCACCGCCCCATTTCGTACCCATGTCTCATCCGTGGAAACAAGGCTGGCTGAGCAAGTCCGAAGCTTGATTGAAGAGGGCCATCAGAAACTGAAAAAAGAACTTAAGGAAGAAGTTTACCACGTCTCGCCAGAACCAACAAGAGTCTCTGCCATTAGGAGCAGGCGTCCCCCAGCCAGAGAGAGAACATACACTCCACGAGGTAACCTCTGGTCTTTTCTTCGGGAGCATGGAGAAGACATGAGGAAGTGGGATAGAAAACCCACCTCCGCCTTAGCAGCCCGGGTACGTGAACTGAAAAGAGGGACACCTACCACGAGAAGCTCACCTAGAGTCAATGCTGCTCCAGTCTCTCGTGCACGGAACTCCAGACAGTATAGGAATGATGATGTGACTGATCCTCTCGAAGGGACCTCAGGAACGTATTTACAGGAAGATAGCAACGTGCATCGTGAGCAGGAATAGAGGGGCCCTGCCTCTAGCCAGGTAGAGGAAAGGGACAATCGGATCTATTGGACTGTGTGGATCCGATGGCCTGGCACATCTGACCCACAAGAGTACACGGCTTTGATTGACACTGGCTCTCAATGTACCCTGATGCCATCAAGGTATGTAGGAACAGAATCTGTTTCTATTTCTGGAGTGACAGGAGGGTCCCAGCAGCTGACTGTAGTGGAGGCCGAAGTGAGTTTAACTGGGAACGGGTGGCAAAAACACCCCATTGTGACTGGCCCAGAGGCCCCTTGCATCCTTGGCATAGATTTTCTCAGAAATGGATATTTCAAAGACCCAAAAGGATATCGCTGGGCTTTTGGGATAGCTGCTGTAGAGAAAGAAGGCATCAGACAACTGAATACCCTGCCTGGTCTCTCCGATGACCCCTTTGCTGTGGGACTGCTGAGAGTTGAAGAACAACAAGTACCAATTGCCACAGCAACAGTGCACCGTCGGCAGTACCGCACCGACAGAGACTCAGTGACCCCAATCCATGAGATGATTCGAAAACTGGAGAGCCAAGGGGTGGTCAGTAAGGCTCGTTCACCATTCAACAGCCCCATCTGGCCTGTGCGTAAGTCCAGTGGAGAATGGAGACTGACTGTAGATTATCGTGGTCTGAATGAAGTCACGCCACCACTGAGTGCTGCTGTGCCAGACATGTTGGAGCTTCAGTACGAGCTGGAGTCCAAGGCAGCAAAGTGGTACGCGACCATCGACATTGCCAATGCTTTCTTCTCCATTCCTTTGGCAGCAGAGTGCAGGCCCCAGTTTGCTTTCACCTGGAGGGGTGTGCAGTATACCTGGAACCGATTGCCCCAGGGGTGGAAGCACAGCCCCACCATCTGCCATGGACTAATCCAGACTGCACTGGAAAAAGGCGAGGCTCCTGAGCATCTCCAGTATATTGATGACATCATTGTGTGGGGGAACACAGAAGTGGAAGTTTTCAAGAAAGGAGAGAAGATTATCCAGATTCTACTGAAAGCTGGTTTTGCCATTAAGCGAAGTAAGGTTAAGGGACCGGCTCGAGAAATCCAGTTCCTGGGAGTCAAGTGGCAAGATGGACGTCGCCAGATACCCACAGAAGTAATCAACAAGATCACCGCAATGTCTCCACCAACCAGCAAGAAGGAAACGCAAGCTTTCCTAGGTGCCATAGGCTTTTGGAGAATGCACATTCCTGAGTATAGCCAGATTGTGAGTCCTCTCTACCTGGTTACCCGCAAGAAGAACGATTTCCACTGGGGCCCTGAACAGCAGCAAGCCTTTGCCCAGATCAAGCAGGAGATCGCTCATGCGGTAGCCCTTGGCCCAGTGAGGACAGGACCAGATGTGAAGAATGTGCTCTACTCAGCAGCCGGGAACAATGGCCTGTCTTGGAGCCTTTGGCAGAAGGTGCCTGGTGAGACTCGGGGTCGACCACTGGGATTCTGGAGTCGAAGCTACAGAGGGTCCGAAGCCAACTACACGCCCACGGAGAAGGAAATCTTGGCCGCCTATGAAGGAGTTCAAGCCGCTTCAGAAGTAATTGGCACGGAAACGCAGCTGCTTCTGGCACCCCGACTGCCGGTGCTGGGGTGGATGTTCAAGGGAAAGGTTCCTTCCACGCATCATGCCACTGACACTACTTGGAGCAAATGGATTGCCCTCATTACGCAGCGCGCCCGTATTGGAAACCCAAATCGCCCTGGGATTCTGGAAGTTATAACAAACTGGCCTGAAGGTGAGACTTTTGGATTATCCTCTGAAGAGGAAGAGGAGCAAGTGACACGTGCTGAGGAGGCCCCACCATATAATGAGCTACCGGAGACTGAAAAACGATATGCCCTCTTCACTGATGGTTCCTGCCGAATTATAGGCACTGACAGGAAATGGAAAGCTGCAGTATGGAGCCCCACACGACGAGTTGCACAAGCTACCGAGGGACAAGGTGGATCGAGTCAGATGGCAGAGCTTAAAGCTGTACAGCTGGCTTTGGATATTGCTGAACGGGAGAAGTGGCCGAGGCTCTATCTCTACACCGACTCATGGATGGTAGCTAATGCCCTGTGGGGATGGCTGAATCGCTGGAAAAAGGCCAACTGGCAGCGCAGAGGGAAACCCATCTGGGCTGCTGAGATTTGGCAGGACATTGCTACCCGAGTAGAGAAGCTAACCGTGAAGGTTCGACACGTGGATGCACACGTACCCAAGAGTCGGGCTAATGAGGAGCATCGCAACAATGAGCAGGTAGACAAAGCTGCCAAGGTGAAAGTATCACAGGTGGATCTAGACTGGCAGCACAAGGGAGAATTATTCCTAGCTCGTTGGGCCCATGATGCCTCTGGTCATCAGGGAAGAGATGCAACATACCGATGGGCCCGTGACCGAGGGGTGGACCTTACTATGGACAGCATATCACAGGTCATCCATGACTGTGAGACCTGCGCTGCAATCAAACAGGCCAAGCGGGTGAAGCCTCTGTGGTACGGTGGACGATGGTTGAAGTACAGGTATGGGGAAGCCTGGCAAATTGACTACATCACCCTTCCCCAGACCCGCCAAGGCAAGCGCTACGTACTGACCATGGTAGAAGCAACCACAGGATGGCTGGAGACCTATCCTGTGCCTCATGCCACTGCCCGGAACACCATCCTGGGCCTGGAAAAACAAGTCCTGTGGAGACACGGCACCCCAGAGAGAATCGAGTCAGACAACGGGACACATTTTAAGAATGGCCTTATAAACACCTGGGCCAAAGAACATGGTATTGAATGGATATACCACATTCCTTATCATGCTCCAGCTGCCGGGAAAGTTGAACGGTGCAATGGACTATTAAAGACTACCCTGAAGGCACTTGGCGGAGGAACCTTCAAGAACTGGGACATAAACTTAGCCAAAGCCACCTGGATGGTAAACACCCGAGGCTCCATCAATCGAGCTGGTCCGGCCCAGTCTGAACCCTTGCACACAGTGGATGGAGATAAAGTCCCTGTGGTACACCTGAAAGGGATTTTAGGAAAGACTGTTTGGATTAATCCCACCTCAGGCAAAGGCAGACCCATCCGTGGGATTGTTTTTGCTCAAGGACCTGGTTACACTTGGTGGGTAATGCAAAAAGATGGAGAAACCCGTTGTGTACCACAAGGAGACTTAATTTTGAGTGAGAACTAAAATTAGCATGTAGGGTTTTATTCTGTGTATATACGTATATATATGTATGTATCTGTGAGAGTGTATGATGTAGATGGTGATAGAATAAGGGGTGGATTATGTCCTAGGTTACAATGTAAAATTGTGCCCAAGGTATGTATTCTATCCCCATGAGCCGTTGGAGCCAAGGTGGGGCAGTGTTCTCCCTTATCTTCTGTTAACGAGCCCAACAATGCCTTCCCGGAAGACGTTATCTCTGTTTAATGGGCCATCAAGGGCCATTTGCATGACTGATAAGATGAATCATGCCATTGTGAGATGCTCTGCCCAGGGGGAGGAGCCAAGCATTCCCACCTGGATATAATCCAGGGTTTGAGACCCCACTGGCAGCCTCTATCCACTGAACTCTCAGAGGAGACGAGCTTCCAGACGTTTCTACAGGGATCACTGCTTTGGATCATCTCTGCTCCAGCGGAACCACATCTGCTGCTCTAGGAGGATTCCCGGACTGCTTCAAACACCCTGACCAACAGGGTGTTAGGTTGTATCATTCTATTTATTTCACCCTTTTTCCCTTCTTCTTCTATTAAATTGTATCTCTGACTGGGAGTCTCACTGGTTTTGCTTTCAAACCAGCACACTGTCGCTAAGTGAAGGAGAAAAAAAATCCAGGGGGAAGCAGAGTGGAACAAGGGAGGGGACAAAACCGCATTTTTACTTCTGGTGGCCAGCCAGCTGACTGACTCAGGCAGTTTGGTTGCTTGCCATATAGATTTAAAAACAAAACCAAGCCTTGGAGAGAGAAGGGGGTTTGGATGAATGTGCTTTTTTCTTGTGTGTTGAGTAAATCCTAGGACAGTCCAAGACATGTTTAGGAAAATGGCTTCCCTGCCTCATTGTGCCCAGGGGTGCAGCACAGAGCAAGACACAGCACAGGTCTGCCAGTGCCAGTGCCAGTGCAGCGTGAGACTCCTGCTAAGGCACTTTGCTGCTGACAAACCATTGGGTCTGAAAAAGAAGGGCAGTGAAAGCGTAAGGCTCCAGGGCTACCCTCAGAGCTGGTGTCCTCCAGCCACCTCAAGGACTAGGGAGTGCAGTCTGGGCCCCCAGGCAGGTGTCACCTGCCTGACAGGTGGCACGGCCAGGCTAAGGTGACCTGCTCCATTCAATGTGTCCTACATCTGCTGGGAAGAGGGCTGTGAAGTCTAGGCTGCCTGCTGCTGCAGCTACTCTCCGGCTATGGGCTACGTCCGCGTTCTGTGGGTAGCTCCTCACCTTTGCCTGCTCCTCACCAGAGGAATGTGCACAGGAGGTGGGAGGAGCAGGGAAGAGGTTGTTTTGAAATACTAGCTCCCATTTCATTTATCTGGATCCCATAGTGCCCATGGCATGGTAGCCACTTGTAAGAGTGTTCTGTTCCCAAAGTACTGTACAAACAAAAACACGTGCTCCCCACACCCTTTTCAGCAACTCAACATGCTGGCATGTTCAGCACAGCACCAGACAGGCAGTGCTCTCTGCTCCACGCCAACTCGGCACTTCCATAAAACTGGATGGTCACGAAATCCTATGTGAATAAGCAATTCTTGGCACTTTCCAGCTGCAGCAGTCATTACAAACACTAGCTGGTGAAGGAAGCCTCATGAGCCTCCCACGCAATGATCTCCCATAGAAACTGGCCAGCCTCCCTGGCAATTAATCCATCACTCACTGCAGGGAGTGCAGACAGAATAAGTTACCTAAGGAGCTGACAACAGGTAAGTGCAAACCCTGTTCCAATTCCCATTTCAAGATAGTAGAAATGCAGCAAAGAAAAACCAAGGCCCTGTCCATAGCTGCCCCAGCCATCAGCAAGGCCAAGAAGAAAACCTTTGCTCTTTGGTTCCCAGTCTCCAGCATGGACAATAAGACAATACTGAAATACGGTCCATCACAGAGGCCCAGTGGCCCCATGGGGGCTCAGAAGAGGGGTGTAGATGTGCATTCTTCAAGTGGGGGAGGCAGGTGCAGGATTCCCCCAGGGATTGCTGCAGCAAGGCACCCGGGGAGGCTGCTGCTGCCCTGCACTGGCTCATGCGGGAAGCAGGCAGACAGATGCAAGTGCAGCAGCCAAGCTAGATGGGACCCACCACTGCAGGGTGAGGGGCACTGCTCATAACCAGTGGCTGGAGCTCTCCCCAGCCTTCAGCCTTCCCCAAAAAGGCCTGCCTCACCTTATAGAGGTATTTTGGGCTTCAGCAGGAGAAGCACAATATGGGGCTAGGGACAGGGCAGGGGAACGACAGGCAGAGGTTTGGAGTGAGCTAAAAGGGGAGATTTAATAACTGTTGGAAAAAATGGCTGCTTTATTGCAGGCAGCTTGTAAACCCTGGAGCCTGAAGGTCTGGGAGTAATTTCTCCCTCCCACGTGCTGGGCTCAGTTTGTACTGGGGGTCAGAGGCCAGTGCTTTTCCAAAGCATTCTGGGACAGACGCCAACTGGAGCAGGCTGCTCAACACCACTCCTGCAGCAGGGCCCAGGCTTTGAGCAGCAGGCTGAAGCTACTATTAACCCTTTGTGGGGTGATTTCTCCCTTCCCCCTCTCCTGGCTCCATCCCTCCAGTGCAGAGAGGACAGCTGCAGCAGGTCCACTGAGGCCACCCCACACAAGTCTGGGCTAGGGAGGCCACTGGCCTCATTGCTCACTGTCAGCCAGACACTCTGTCCCACAGCTCCCATCTCTATACCACATCCATCACAGGCATTCAGATGATTTCACAGGCTCCTCCAGCAGCATTTACATGGCATCCACATAGCTCTCCCACTACCACTTCTTCTGACACCAGGTGCAGTCACAGTCCACAGTCTTACTAACCAAACAGGGGGGTCAGAACCTACTGCCAAGTGTGTGGCAAGCAATACTCCTCCACATAACACCAAGCTACCTCCAAGCTGCCAGGGGGAACCTGGCTGTGCCTTTACATTCCTCCACCGCAAAGATGGTCACATGAAGATGACGATCCCTTCTCCCTCCAAACACAGAGTTGTGCCTTCTTGACTAAATCAGTTCAAATTGTGCTAACACCTTCCTGATCCGGGTACAAAATGGCGAATCTTCCTACTGGCTTTGTTTATCCCATCTTTCCAAGCTCCTATTTTCACATCCCACCTGCAATCCCTCCAGCTCCTTCTTCCAAAACTGCCGTTACAGTCAGAGCTGCAGAATCCTCTTTCATCCTCTACCATCCCTTCTGACTAATCCACATACCTCAGCCCTCCTTCTGGGCATGCCCTGAGATCACAGATAGGCATTGCCTTCGTGCTCCCAGCTACTGCTTCACTGGTTTCAGGAGAAAGGAGTTTGCTATGCTTCTCGTGCCCACTTCATTAAATCCTTCTGCTCCATCTCTCCCAGCTCCTCTGCTCTCCAGAGAAGTCCACAGGCCAGAAGCATAGAAGACACAGCCAGAGCATCTTGGCAACTGTGGCTTAGGGGACTGCCCGGGCTTGGGGTAAAGATCTCTTAGGTTACCACACCTTCTGCTACCAAATGCTAACACTCACAGATGGGAACCTGGTGCAGTGGCACTGACAGACTGAACCCACAAAAATGCCATTTTGCCAGTGCTTCCTACTGCCAAGATGGCAGGACTATCAAGTCAGGAGGTTACCCTCAGGAGACAGAAACCCACAGCCCTGTGGCCATCCAAGGAGCATATCACCCCATTACTTGGCCAGAGTAGAAAGAAACAAAAGCTCCTGTCTCCTGGAAGAGGCTGCATGAATACCTGCAACAGTGATTTTTGCATCCCTTTGCTGCATGTGGCATACAAAACTAGACACTGGCCCAAAGCATCCAGCTCTGGCACCAGGGCTGCAGTTCACAGCTGACCTAGCCACATCTGCTCTAGTCAAACGGCTCCAAGCTTTCTGCCCCAGACTCCGTGCCTGCCTCAGGCCCCAGCTGGAGCCCTGCCAAAGAGAGGGCTGCCTGTTTAAATCTTAAGCCAGAACCTGGTAAGCATCACCTTTAATAAGCCTTTCTCCTCCATCAGGCACCCTGAATTTTTTCAGCTATGGTCTTGGGAAGCAGAAGGCAGCTTGGAGCCAAGCCAGCACCAAGGAAACCACCATTTCAAGGTCCTGCAAAGGTGCCTGTAAGAGCAGAAGGGAGCTTTGGTCGGGTGTGCGGGGGTGATGCAAAGAGCAGGCTGTTTGCTGGGAAGCTGCTGCCGCTTGCCAGGAGGCAGTGGGGGAGGAGGCAGCAGATGTCTGCAGACAGCATTTGCTGAGAGCCTGCAGCGCTCCAGCCCAGTGAGGGGAGGAAGGCAGCGGCTGGTGCCACTGCTGCTGCACTGTAATGGAACAGGATAAACACAACAGGGTCCACTGAGAAAGCTTATGTTGCTTTTCCCTCCGATAACCACCACTTCAGCGATGGGAAGTGGGAGTTCTGGCACCTCAGCCGGGGTTAGAGAAAGACTTCAGGATGACTGCTGAGAGACCACAAATGCAGGACAAAAATCCCTGTCATGAAAACTGCAAGATCGTCCTTGTCCTGGAAGCAGGGGCAGCTGCAAACCCCAGCACAGCTGTTGTGCTGGGACCAAGTCTGTCTACGGGGCCCTGGCAAAGGGGCCATGGGCAAAGGCAGGGTGCCACAGCCCATGAGCTGCCTTTACTTCTGGCACATGCAACAGCTGGACACTCACAGTGAGAGCCCAGACGAGTGCCTAAGGGTGGATGCACAGCAGAAAGAGGAATAGAGACCAGTTCTGGCTGCAGACTCCCCCTTTGAGCACTGGAGCCAAAAGGGGACATCCCTTTTGCCCCCTGCCTCTCTTTGCAAATGGAGGACACTGAATAAGGCCACCATGCCGTAGCAGTCAGCCAGTGAGTCCAATCCCAGCCACACTGCTTTTGTTACAAGCATGAGCTGCCGGTGAGGCTCCCAGTCAGCACACGTGATTCTCATTTCCTGCCTCTGGGCAGGGGAGGTTGGCCTTCTCCTCATCCCACAGCAGTAAGGCTGACCAGACGAGCTCTACAACCAGAAGCTATCTTGCAACTACCCCTCTCCCATGGGTTCTGTCCTGAACCTGAGATGTGGTTAGCCAAACAGCATTGGGTCTGACAAGTCATACAGTGATGGGAAGCAGCACCTTAGAAAACTGGTCCCTTGGCACTGGGATCCCCAAGGGCAGTGGCAGGTCCCAGGCAAACCATCCCACCATCAGAGAGGATCCTCACCATCACCAGTGACTACAAGACTCTCACTCAATCGCTGCCCAGACTTTCAATGGGATCGGAAGACCCCCAGAAAAATTGGCATTTGCCCATTTCAGACTGAGAGGAACTGACTTCACCCAGAGGAGCATCTTTGGCTCACAAAGTGACACCACCCACAGGCTTGTTCAGATCAAATCAAGAAGTTCCTGGGTTCTTCCTACAGCATACTGAAATGAAGTCTGGCACTCGGGTCCACTTGAGTCCTCTTAGAATAAAAATTAACTGATATGCAAATCAGACAAGGCATTAGACTAGTCTGCTGGCCAAGGGCAATGCAAAGATTCCTCACTGTTTCAATGCTACAGTCCCAAATCGTCCACAATCCTCCTTTCCAAGCCCAGGGACAGCCATTAACCATGGCTCACCAGAGAAGGGAGGACTTTACAGACACACACCTTGTATGGAAAAGAGAGGCTGGATGGCACATGTTCTTGAGCCAGGTCCCAGCTTTGCCTCATCCCCTCCCTAATCATCAGCATGTCATGTCTGGAAGAAGCACTGCTGGGCTCTCACCTCAAGCTGTGCCACTTCCACACAATCCAAGTCGAAGCACAGGCAATATCTGTGCCCAGGGAGGCAAGGAGGAAGCAAGAGAAGTAGGAGCCTGACTTCCTGGAGTGTTTGCTACTGGGATTCTCCTATTGGTTTCCAAGGAAGATCAATTCTTTGCTTACCCCTGGTAGCTTTTCCAAAAACACTGCAAACAGCCCCAGCCACTGAACCACCCACAGACAGAAATAGCCACAGATGGAACAGTGAAGGAGTATGCCCAATGTGCTCAGGACCAGGTCTTGGAGGAAGGACAATGCCAAAACATGGCATTACTTTTGGATATGCTCACCTCTTCTTTCTCCCCTTCCAACTAACTAACCACCAGCCACAGTTACCCTGTTTTGCAGTCTTGCTTCAATCAGAGGCTGGCCAAAGCAATTAACTTCTTCATCTGGTTGCAGTGAGATGAATACAAACATCATCACCCAGACAAGGAATCAGCAGCCCTGAGCAACGTCAACATTGTCCCTTTCCAGTGAAAGTGCTCATAAAATGGCACTGCCAGCTTCGGCTTCAGAAACAGGAATCCCAGGGTGGCTAGTTTGCTTCATTGGTGTTAAACCCACTGTGGACCTTCATGGACCCCTCCAAGGGCCTGTAGGCTGCTACTGGGAATTCTGGGTAAAAGACTTATCAATGGCAGCCTGTTATTGCAACAGCATCAGAAAAATGCCTGGGGCCCTAAACTATGGTGGAAAAATGGAAGACTAAACCCTACAAATATAAGGAATATATTTTAATCAGACTAGGGCTTTGTGAAATTACTTTTGATTAAAAAGCATAATAAACTAAATGATAAACATTTTCCACCAGTAGCTGAGTCTCCAAATATTCTTGAAATCACAAGGTGGGGTGAGAAGCAATTGCTTACAGGTAAGGTCCCGACCACACAAGCAACTGGAAAAATTACTCTTCTCACTAAAATAATACATTGGGGTTAAAATTATGTCAAAATATTTGGAAACGGCTGGACACTTCTTTGCTGAAGCTCTGCTTTAGGCAAAGTAACTCCTCTTTTATCAACAAGATGTGTACAACTTCAACTCATGAAACTGACTTTTAAAGAGCAAAAACAGGTTTGGGTTTTGGAAAGGGTTTTATTTGCTTTGATTTATTTTTCTTTTTTTTTTTTTCTCCTTTTAAGAGAATGAGGCACAAAACTGACACTGAATTCTCCAATGGAGGTGGGCAGTCTAGGCAGATCATTACTGAAACTCTGACCTGTGGAAATGTTTTGAAAAGAGAGGTGCCACAGACTGAAGCACAGCCATGCCCCTGCACTCATCTCTTTAGGTTTGTACTGTTCTAATGGCAGAGAGGACAAGCAGGGCTTGGTCTTGTCTTTTCTAGTGTCAAGTTCACATGAAACAGGATTCCTCACTGAAAATTAGGAAACTAATTAAAGAGCACAAAACCCATCCATTCCAGCCATTCTAAACCATATATATGCAGATGGCATCACAGAAATAAATAACAATAAAGTATTTAACTATTTTTTCAATAGTCTCCCCAGCAGCTTCCCACACATTATGAGCTCAGAGAACGAGCTGGGATAGAGAAGCTCATCACTGCAAGAAAACAGGAGGGCCACTCTCATAATTCTCAGCAGCAGAGTGAAGGTGCTTGGCCTCTCCTGTCAAATATAATCTCAGCTTCTGCACATGAGCCCCAAGAAAGGAAAGGGGATATATCACTCATTTCTCAGGTGGAGGAGGGGACACAGCCATGAGGAGGTGCTTTTTCTCCTGCCCAAAACAGCAGAAAGCAGGGGATGGGTAAGCAATGAAAAAAGGGAGAGTAGGGCATAACTCTGGTGCCTGCATCCCACTCTTAGGGCTACCAGGCTGCCAAATCAAATAGCTATCCAGAGCCACACTTCTGACAAGTGTAACAGGCAATGCCCTCAAAGCAGGACCAGTGTGAGGCTGCCTCCACCCAGAGCCATCACTACCCATGTCTGATGCTCATCCACAATGACTGGCAGCAGCTGACACCTATGGGTTGCATAGAAACCTTGATCCCTCCCACTGGAGAAGTTCCACAACCCCCCAGGCCGCTGCGTTTTTACAAGCTCCAACCAAAACCCTCATCCCAGTCTCCACAGACGCATTTTCACCATTGGAAAGGGATCTGGGACACTGGGTGGACATGCAAGGAGGATGGCAAGGACCTGCCTGTACCCTTAGTGCCTCTCTAGACACAAGTACTTGTTGGGTGATCCATGACATCACTGGTGGGCAAGGGCAGATTTTCAGCACTTCACCAAGAGAGAGTTTATCCAAAACAGAGGGCTCCTTGCTCCCTTCTCAGCACCATCTTACAAAGGGAAGGCAGGTAAGTCACCATTTGTTTAGGGTCCCAGTTTCTCTTTCTGTAACATGGTTTCTCATCCAAAGGGGGAAATTACACAGGACTATCTCTCTTGGGTCAAACACTGTGCTGGCAGCACCTGCATTCTTTGCCCTACACCCACAACACCCTGCCTGGGCACTGTGCTCTCCCCTGATAAGGAGCCACCAGCACAGCACCTGGTGGCAATCCTTCCCCCGAGCCTTGGGGACCAATGTGCAGCATGTCCACGTGGCCTGTGACCACAGTAGAAATAAAAACCACCGCCATTCAGAAAAAGCATAATTAGCAAAGATTAAACAGCCATTGGCTATGCTGGCAGCTGGAGGGAAGACACCGACCACCACCTCCCAGCAGCAAAGGAGTCACTGCTTCCTGTGTCCACGGTGCATCCACCAAGCGCCCTGCAGGTCCCGCCCCCACTGTGCCCAGTACAGGAAGATGCACCGAGTCCGCTCACCCTGATCGCTAGGAAGTGTATATACTACCACATACAAAATCCTTCCTGTCTTCTTTTCCAAACTCATTGCATCCTCTCTCAACTGGGACCCCCTCATAAAAGTAAGAAGAGACAGGCCTTTCCTGGCATTTCCTTTTTCTGAAAAGGCTGTAAAATTTTCCAAGCATAGCTAAAGCCAGAGCAAAGTTTGTCAGAAGCTCAGCTCGTTAGGCAGCTGCTCAAGCAGCCCCGCGGGAGGCGCAGGGTATGTAATTCAAAACATCTTGGACCCTGGAAAAGAAAATAGAAACCAGGCTGTGAGAATGAGGGGGGCAGCTCCAGCTCCAGTGTAGCCCCTGCTCTGGGAGCACCCCAACTGCAGAGCTCAAGCAGAGCTACAGCCCCAGCAGAGGTACTGCAGCCAGCCCAAGTGGAGCTGGCACCAGGCAGAGGAAATTCCAAGCCTGTTGCTTCTGGCAGCCACACCAGGCCCTGGCTAGATCCTCGGCAACCTGGAAACCAGCTACTCAGCAATTTTCCTGCCATCCAGAGGACTCAGTCTGAACCACAGTTTCACTTCCCCCTCCCTGCCCACGAGGCAGGGAACACCAGAGGGAAAGAAACATTTGCTCAAAAGCTGTCATGACCAAAGTCCCCCCAAACTGCTCTGCTCTGGGAGGACAGTCTGGAGCTGCAGCTATCGCCCCCAATCCCGCCCCCATTGCATCTGGGGGCAGACAGAGCAGAGGAAACTTGCTTGGACTAGCCCGAGGTCTCATCAGTTCCTTTTGCTCCTTGCCAGAGGAAAGTTCAAACAAGGCTGCACAGAGGCAGGACACAGGCAGCTTTCAGCCCAGCCTAACTGCCACACTTAGGGCTTTGCCTGTGGCTGGACCTGCTCCGTTCAGACCCTGTCTGGCCTGATCCTCTGCTACAGATCAGTGCTGGAATAAATCCTCCCAAGGAAATGGTGAAAGCTCCAGTCCTACAGGGGTTTCCACAGTCTTCACCATCTTGATGTTGAGAGGAGCTGACCAGAGACGCAGCCCTTCTGCTCAGCTACTACCCTTCAGAGCTCCCCATCCACTTCCTCCCCACCCTGAGCAGGGAGACCTATAGTGTGGGTTGTTGGAATCCTTGCCTTTTATAAGCCACTTTTTTATAACCAGCATCCTTTCCCAGCTGCAGCCTTTCCAGAGGCCTGAAGCCCAGCATGGCAACAGAACAAAGCAAGAGTCATTGTACCCACTGCTAGAGCCCCTGCCCATCTGAAGGAGAGTACAGCTATTCATTGATACACAGCTATTTAGCAGGATCTTTCTTCCAAAGAGTGTATTAAGATTTTACTTTCTATTAGGAAGACCGCAATGCTTCAGAAACCCTGCCTGAAGAGCCGGGTAACTGATGTAGACCTGATCAGACAGGTACCATGCTTTGGGTGGCAAGTCAAGGAAGACCGTGCATGAAGCAAACTTCAGCAGGGGATACACTGCAAGCAGAGAGAAACAGGACTCTTAACACAAACCCTTAAGAGAAAGTTGGATATGGACCTCCAAACAAAGGCACAGCATTCCTGGAGAGTAGCATTTCTTTGCAGGGTGAACACTGGAGAAGGACCACGGTGCTCCTTGGAGTACCAGAAGCTCCACTTGGTAGCCAAGGACACAGTTTACAACTCCGCTGTAATCACATGAGTCATAGCTTTCTAACTTCAGCTGGGCAAATCTTGCAGGAAAACTCGAAGATGAACAGGGCATTGAAGGTACTTCAAGAGAGGAGCTCCTGACTTCCAGCTTCTCAGAGGAATAGAAAACCCTGCTTATGCCTTGAACAGGAGGCCGAGACCCAGAGAGGCGACAAAGTAGGAGTGATGAGCAGGAACTGGGAGTCCTGGCTTCTGTCCCTAGCTCTGCCACATATTCCCTTCCTGTCTTTGGTTAAGTCACTTCCTTTCACTTTTCCTGCCAGCCTCTATTTTGGAGGTAAAAAAAAGCAAGCCCTTGCTTCTGCAGAGTGCTTAAACCTCTTCTGTTCTGTGACAGGGCAGAAGATTGCTGTGGCTGGAGGCTGCAAGACACCCAGCAGGCAGGAGCCATGCTGCTCACACAAACCCCCAGCAGAGCCTGTGGCTTTTCCCGTGCTTACATTTTGAGAAGCACAGTCTGTCAACAGCCAGTGTCACAGAGCATCTTCTACACAAACCATATCCTGGCCCATTTCTCTTCTCAGCCACAGGAGTAGGAGCTGAACAAGGAAAATGAAAGCTGCTTAGCTGACCTGTTGAAAGAGCAGTGCAACTGAACACAGCACTGGTCTGGACAGCATACCTTGCAAGAAGGTGGCTGTTAAATCAGTAGCAGCAAGGATGGGGAAGATCCAGCAATACCAGAAGCAGGGTTAAAAGCTGGGGGGGAGAACCCACAACAAAATAAAACTGCAAAAAATCAACCCAACCAAGCACCCTGAAGAGGCGCAATGGTGCAGATGTGCCTGAGAAGCACAGCTCTCCTGCTCCCTAGCAGATCCATCCTGTGGCCTCCCACATACTTTGGGAAGAAAGAAGACAAGTAGGCATAGGCAGGAACAAGGAGCACTCTGTGGTTTTGCTCAGTATTTCAGTCCATCTCTCACTCAGGAGGAGCTCTGCATTGCTTTCCAAGTCTCGCCCTCTCTGGCGTGGATCACAAACCTGGCTTCTGGCCCAGGACTTGGCTCCAGCAGCGCTCATCACCAAACAGGGTGACGCCCCACCTCTGGGCAGAGTGCATAGCGCAGTCCTAAAGCCATCTTGAGGCTATTACCCCAGTGTCAGAAGAGGCTCCCCATTATCCCCCAGCTGGGATTCCAGGCATCCTGAGTCGCAGCTGAAAAACCCAACACCCAAACATAGCTCCAGCTCTTTGGGGGAAGAAAAACCCAGCATCAAAGTGCTGTTTTCTCTAGTGGCTCCAGCTGAAACTGCCAGACAAGCTGCCCGCATCAGGGAAGTCCTGTCTCCCAAAGATGCCCAGGCACAGCTTGCATGTTCCTCTGTCTGGAGCTGCCCAGAAAGATGCAGCAGGATGATGCCAGGTGAAGGCACTGCCCTCCCATCACAGGCAGTGGGAAAGGGGCTGGAAATCACAGCCCAATGCACCCATCTGACAATTCAGCAAGGATACCAGGGTACAGGAATCAGACACCAGTAGCTGTCAAAGAACCAGACCACCTCTTCATAAAGAGCTGAGCAAGTGGGAAGCAGACTCCATTGCACTGACTGTGCCCAGCAGGGACACACATTCAGCAAAAGCAGAACAGGCTCCTGTTTCTCTCTTCAGGGCACTGCAGCCCATTATCTTCACACTGGTTTCTCCAATGAAGAGTTGTAGCTGGCTGGCATCAAGGCAACCCTGTTTATTTCAGAGTCATATTGTCTTAGATGGCCCATCCCACGCCTTGGAAAAGGGGAAGCAGCAGCAACAAGTCCAGGCCCAAGCCAGCAGGACTTGGAGCCAGTCAGGATGCCCAACAGCAGCATACCCATTTCCAAGGCTTGGTACAGGCTTCAGATAGCCATGCCAAGATAACCCATCCTCCAACTTCCTGCCACACCACGGCCCAGGCTGCTTTGGGGATCAACAAGCGCTGATCTGCTGGCCAAGGATGTAGGGAGCAAGCAGAACTCCTGACAAGCTGCCTCACCAAAGCAGAGCTTTCTCTTAAATCAGTGCCAGTGACACTAACCAATTCTCCTACACTATCTCCTGCTGAATATAACCCTGTGGCAACTGAAAATGCCATTGTGAACTGGTCTCAATTAGAACAAAATCCATGACCCTCTCCACCTTTGTGTTTCATAGAAGATCAGGTAGGAAGAAAACAAAACCAGTTCCCTGTTCCTGGGAAGGGTCCGATGCTAAGCAGATGACCTGCAACAGGCACCACAGAAGAAGGAAGGGTGCCTCTCATCCATTCCATGTTGTTTGTCTGGTGCTGCCTCACCAGGAGAGGCTGATGAAGTGCAAAATACAGCAACAGAAACCATGCCCACCAATCTCCAGTAACAGTTCCTGGGTACCTTCCACTCAGGGCTGCCACAGGTGGTGAAGAAAGAAAGCCAAACCAAAGGAGCAGACTGGCCCACTGGAAATCAGCACACAACTTCAAAACAGAAATCAAGAAGAACTGAGGAATATCTCTGTGGCCATCCTCACAATCTGCACCACACAGAACTGCTGAAGATGCAGAACTGAGAAGCAAAGCAGCCACAACACTTCCTAGGTGTATTTTTCCACAGCTTCAGCTCTATGAGAAATCTCATAAGGTAACTAAATCTCATGGAGATCAACTACATAAAGTCAGAATTCACAGCTCCCACCACCCTCTGGAAACACAGGACCATGCATGAGTTCACCAGAAAAATGCATTTGCCAGTCAATGGACTGCCAACATCTTCCTGGGAGGAAAGGAGAGCTGACTGACACCAAGTCCTGACCTGCATTAGATTCTGACTTTTCAGAAGAGTTGTGCTGGCAATCCTCTTTGCACTTCACTGATACGGCTTAAATAACACTGACAAAATATTGCTGCATCTGTGCATCATATTGCTATGATATCTTTACCCTGCATAATATTATATGTCCATGCATCTACATACACGACATTTCCTGTTAAAAATGTCAAAAGTAGCTAAACATAGCACAAGGCTCCTATGTGGCCTCTCTCCCACCCCTATGTCCCCCACCCCCGCCCAGGGCACTGGCACGATGCTGGGTCTCAGCCAAGAGAGCAACAGCACGAGGAAAATGGCATTTTCAGAGCAAGTTCTGGGCTTCTGCCTGGCTAAGGCTGCTGGGGGACATCCCTGAGAGGAGGCAGTGGCGGAAGCTCAGAAGCAGGCTCACAGGTGGAACAGACTGCTGATGCATTCTCAGACAGGAACACCAAACTTGTGCTTTTCCACATCGGACTTATTCTCCCAGAAGAAACCAACTTGAGAGATCAGTCGGGCAGGGTATTTAAATCTGATGGAGCCCTAAGGAATTAAGTGCTGGAAGCCAGCCTGTGCCATCTCCAGGAAATGACTAGACCTGAGCAGATTAAAACCCATTACAGCAGCACATCTGGACATCCGAGGAACACAGACACATCCTCAAGTGCTTTGACCACTAAGAACTTCACCTCCTAGCAGCAGCAAAGCCTGATGCAGCATGAGACAGGGCAAAGAAGCAAAAGCTGTTCTGATGCCAATTCTGAACTGGACACTGTACTGACTGAAAAGAGGGGCTGAAAGAGACAGAAAACAATCCCAGGACCCATCCTGGGACCCTAAAACCAGCTGAAGAGTAACAAAGAGCAACACCTCTACAGCAGTAAGAAACAGCCACTGGTTGGGACACAGCTGATGCTCCCCACAGAGGAAACCAAAAGCCTCCTCTCCAGCTACCCATCCTTTCCACATAGCAAGCGCTGACAGAAGGGAAAGCACTCACAGTGCTCAGCAGGAGCGAACAGGAGGAGAGAGAAGAAAAAGCAAAGCTTTTTTCTCCCCAGAGCAGCAAGTATGGAGGACACAATGCCACCTGGGTTGACAACTTGATAGACAAATCAAAGACTGAGTTGAGCCTGGACCTCAGAAACTCCAGGACAATATGAACAAAGTTCACAGCTCATGTGCTGGAGTTAGCCTGGGACTAAAGTGCAACTCCAGCACATCCTTGGCAACTGCCCTGGAGCAGCATAGCCAAGTGAGCTTGCTATGTCCAGTGTTCTGATGGCCCAGTTGCTTCATGCAGCTGTCTGTCCCCTCTGTCATACAGTGGCCAGAGAGCCACCTTCCAACAGCAACAGTGAGATGCAAAAGGGCTTAAAAGTACAAAACACAACTACTTTACTTTCATCAACTGAGCAACAACTGTGGTTTCTAGTTTCTGAGTAGGCTTTCCTTTAGCTGCTGCCTGTTTATTTCTTTCCAGTGGTGGAGATCTGGAAAGAGGAAATGGGCCTTCAGAGGGAGGGAGACACAGTAATGCACCTACAACATTGCACCACAGAAAACACTATGAAATGGACTTTCTAGGTAGTGAAGATGCGGGTCACGGTGGTGAGGAGCAACCAATTCCACCGCCTGCTCAGCTAAAATGAGAACATGCACATTAAAAAAAAAACCAAAAAGGTTCTTCAGCACTTAGGTTATGAATGCTCTGGAAAAAGTCCCAATGGAGCAGACAGCTGTTGTAAAGACAGCACACTGATACTCTAATCTTTCTACCAAGGAGAATCAGGCAGCAACATCAACCTGGACATTTCTGCACTTGTACCAGCCTTGGGTGTGTATTACATACCCACGTGTGGTGGCAGCCAACATTATCACAGGCACTAGCGTCAAAGGAGGTCTTGATTCAGCACCAACACAGCCTTGCCAAGTGACCTTGGGCAAATCACTTCCTCAGTGATTCACTGTTCTTATCCCTCCTGCCACCAAAGTAGCAAAGCAAAGCACACACACAACCCATGTATGTGACTGATGGATGGAAGGAGCTGCATGTCATTACTGCATGCCTGGCAGGAAACTGCATTTTGGCAGGGTAACGAGCAGTAGTCGCATTCGCAGAGCATATCCTGCAGGTCAAGAGCGCACAGCTAAGGCTCCTGTAGCATCACTCTGCAGCCAAAGGTGCATGGATGTCCTCTGTGCCACGCTGTCAGCAGCCCTTTGCCGCCCTGTGCCTGGCAGAGCCAGGACACAACCGTATGCTGCCGCAGCCTGACACCCTGTCAAACAGAGCTGCCCCCAAGGCGTGTAGACGCCGCCGCACAAAACAACACAACAGCCTGCCCTGTCATGTAGCATTACTTATGTGTTCAGATATGCATCCTTCTCGCATTTCTATTCCAGCAAGTGGTTGCTAGCAGAGCAGAGCTGGAACAAGTTCACCACCTGCTAAAGACACGTCCCTAATACAATGCAGGAGAGGTTTCGTTACATCGGTTCCTTTCTGTGTGCAAGGAAAATACATATGTAGATGTGGTGTTTGTCTCATTTTTCTTCCAAGCTGACCACATGCCTGATTTATCTCAACAGGGAACCGAAGCCTATCGGGTAGAACACTGCAAATAGAGGGGAGAGGTCTCCCCTGACAGTTAGAATGGGGCCTGACAGGAGTGTTTGTTTAAACCCCACGTAAAACGTGACGAGTTCCCATCCTCCCTGGGGCTTTAACAGCACCGACAACGTCTCGCAAAATCCAGACCAGCTCCGGTAAAACCAGATGCAACCCGAATAAGTTCTTTGAACCTAGAGAAAAGCCCCAGTCGAAGCACTTTTGTCCTCGAGGAATTGCCTGCGTCCGCAGCAATAATGGGTGACAAGGACCTGGGAAACGCGGTCCCCGAGACGTGCGAGTCAATCGGGAAGGGTCCCGCGGACCAGGGGCAATGTCCAAGGCAAGCGGGGGCACTGACAGCTCATCCCCAGCCGGCTGGACTCGGCCGGTAGGCCGAGCCGAGGCCGGAGCCGTCCCCCCGTCAAGTTATCGCCGCCCCCGGGAGCGGTGGTACGGCGGCTAGCCCGGAGTCTCCGGCACGGACCGCGGCTCCCGGCCGCCCCTCCGGCCAGATGACAGCCCCGAGGCGCGTCCGGCTGTACAGGGCAAGGGGTCGGTACGGGGGTGGCGCGGAGCCCCGGCTCTCCCCCCCCCGGGGCGGAACAATGGGACGGTGGCTGTCCGGGCCTGGAGGGGCACTCACCTCGGCGGCGGCGGAGCGGCTCAGGGTAGGCCGGGAGAGCCCGCCGGGGCGGCGCGGCGCGGCTCCGCGGGCTGCTGGGGGCCGGCCAGCGGCGCGGGGCCGGCGGCGCGGGCCGCGCTCATGGCTCGGCCGCCCGCCGCAGGGCGCGGGGTCGGGGCCGCTGCCGGCGGCACCCCCCGCCCCGCCGCGCCGCTCCTTCCGCCGATCGAGCCGGCGGCTCCAGCCCGCGCCCGCCGGCGGGGGTGGGCGTCCGGCAGCGGCGAGCCCCGGCTGCCCGCCCGGCCCCGGGCCGCGGACGGCTTCCCCGCGCTGCGGCGGGCGGCCGGGCGCGGGCGGCGGGGAGCGGAGCCGGCGGGCGCGGCGGCCCGGGCGCGGGCGGGGGCGCCGTGGCGAGGGCGAGGCGCTGCGGGCCGAGTGCTCCTTTCTCCGCCGGAGCCTGAATAATCATTTGGAGAAACAGGATCATTCACTTTCCTCCGAGCCGGAGCCAGGCGCTGCCCTGTCAAAATAAAAGCCCCGCGCGCCGATTAACCGCTTCCTAGTCGCGGGCGCCCCGCCGGCCGCCCAGCGGCACCGCCCGCGACCGGCACCGCCGCCGGGGACCGGGATCGGCACCGCCGCCTATTCCGGGCCTCCCGCGGCGAGCGGCCGGCGCCCTGAGAGTGGCCATCCAGGTGTCGCACACCCGCAAGTCTCACAGACATGTACGGGATGGTACACGGGTCTCAGCACCGCCGGGACCTGCAGAATTGCATCCCACTCTTCCCCGCGACAGCACGAGGGCTGCTCCTGCTGAACATTTTTCTGCCCTTTATCACCCGAAACACCGGCCTGCAAGCCACCCGTTCTGCTCAGGCCGGCACCCCGCGTGTCTGTTCTCAAGCCTCACTTTGCCGGTGAGGTCTCACACCTGATCACACCTTCACCGCATCTCCCAGAGCCTGTGCGGACTTGGACTTCAGTGATCCTTGTATGTCACTTGCAATTCAGGATATTTTGTCATTCTATGCACAAGGCAGAAGGACTGGCTTCAGCCCTTGAGAAGAGCAGCATGTTATTATCTTTACCAACAAGTTTTCCAGGCATTAACCCCCGTTTCTTCCCTGAACAGACTCCACAGAGGGGACCCGAACAGTGCACACGCATACCAGGCTGTGGAGGCAGCCTGCCCGCTCCTGGCGATGCTACCAGCATCCTAACCAGGACGTGTCACCTTCCTGCCTGAAGCGCATCAACCGCCCAGGTGTGGGGCTGGGAGGAGAGGGCTGGAAGCAGGGGCCTCTTGGCAGCATCCCCAGAGTTGCAGACCTCAAGGTGATGTGGGGACAAGCAATCCAGCTCCACTGACGACAGGCAGCGGCCTCGTTTGAAAATTGGCACAAGACTCTGCTCACACCCGCAGCGCCCGAACCGGGGCGGAGGAGCCGGCCTGCCCCGGGAGCGGAGGTGGAACGGCGGCGGTGGCGGACAAGGTGAGGGTGTCAGCCCCAAAACCGGGGCGGCGCGCGGCAGCGCCCCCTGCCGGGGCCTGGGGAGATCTCCCGGTGGGGCGGGGCGCTCGCTGCCCCGCCCCGGCCGGGCCGGCTCGGTACCGGCAGCGGCGGGGCTCTATTGCCCGTGGGCAGGCGGGAGGGGCTGCTGCGGAACCCCGGACACCCCCCTTCCCCACGGGCAGAGGAGGAGGATGCGGCGGAGCCCTCCCGTTCCCCACGGGCAGACGGTGCTGCAGCGAGGCACAGCGAAGAGCGACGGCCGCCGAAGGAGGGAGGGAGAGAGGCAGGGAGAAGCGCCAGCTGCTTCCAACCCCAACTCTAAGGACGTGGTATCAGTCTTTGCAGGCGCCTCTTTGGCAGCTGGCACAGGGTGGCTTCGCCCGTTTGCAGAAGTGCCTATGGAAAGCACCCGAGGTCGAAGAAGACGGAAGGGGCGGACTGCGTCTGTTCTGGGTTTTACCTCGGCGGCAGTCTGCTAGAGTGGGCAGGCACTGGGAACCCCTTTGCATCGAGCATCGTTTGCTTGCACTAGCCACCCAAGGGAGATATACCCCTCCAGGGGAGTGCTGAAGCCATACATCTCCCTGCCTCTCTGGTGAACTCCCAAGTGCCTCATCAGCAAGCAGTGATGTATTTTCCCACTTTCGTTCTTCCCAGTAGCGGCACTGGGCTCATGTCCCTGCAGACAGCATGCACAGTGCAGTGCAGTGGTTTAAAAGTGTTGCCCAGCCACCATTATTTGGCATGACAGCTCAGTGCCAGAGGCAGACAGGCACCTCCTTCCATCCAGCCAGGTGTGGTGCATAGGGGACACATGGAACCACTTGTCCTCTGGGTCTTCCGGCTGCCTCTCTCTTCCCACTCATTCCCTGCAACCTTCTGGGCTCTCTGCATCACAGCCCTTCACATCTCTCCCAGCCTGCACACATGAAAGTGACAATGCAAGACTGGGAAAGGTTAGCAAGAGGATCAGCTGCTGCTGGTTCAGCAGAACCTGCTGGTTTCAGAGCCTCTACCTTTAATTAACATCTGCCAGGCTAGCTACCCTCCCTGCACTTGATGATGACTCCCAATCTCCCCTTCCCTCCTCTATAATTATGCCCATGCTAGGAGAGACAAGATAGGGGAGGAGATGGTGAAGCGGATTTGTTGGAGCTTCTCAAAGCCTCTCTCTGTGAAAGTCACCACCACCACCACAGCAGCAGCAGCTCAACCCAGGAGCTGCCTGGTACAGCAGCACCTTAGCAAGCCTCAGCCAATATGCCCAGACTTGGCTGTTACTTCTTTTCCCTTACATGGGGCTTTCCTGCCCTTGGACCACAAAACTTACAGACAACATACAAAACTGAAAAATCTCCCAAACTAGTTAAAGGCCAAGAGGGAGCCATCTGTGACAGTGACTCCAGCCTTCCCTGGGAAGGATTGGGACTGACCACCCAGAAGCTCTTGACACATCCTACCTCTGTGGGATGCAGAGAATACAGGGCTACAGGGTCAGAAGGACTGGCCTTGTCCTGTCATATTTTGCCAACAAGGATTTGTGGGGTAGATGGAAGCTGTGTCCAAGGCTCTGGGACTTGTTCATTCCCACTGACTCTCCAGAACACCAGCCCTAAGCTCAGACCTTCACAAGACTCCTATGGGCAAGGCCCTCATTATACTTATGAATATGATTAATTAGGTCCAATTAACTGTACTGGAATTAATTATGTGACTCACATTTAGCTGGGGCTGCCTCTTTGTGAAGCATTTTCCCAGTGGATCGCTCCAGCAGAGGCCCCAGAGATAGAAGAATCCAGACGAATTGTGCAGAAGGAAATGAGTCTGGGGCTGTGAAATGCCTATTTTGGGAGCAGTTGTCTGTTTTGGTGATCCACGTAGCTATGGA